>PVKA01019200.1:0-34927 GCA_004027165.1 Ctenomys sociabilis
CAAAAGTAAACATCTTTCCTATCAATGTAGTTTTTGTTACAATAGCTTTTTTGTTTTATATTGTATTTCAGGAAAAAATTTGAAAAGTAGGAAAAATTATTATACTTTATACCCTGAAACATGTATTAAAGTATAAAATGTAGATCATGTATGTTGTGTAAATAAATTTTTGGCCCACGCTTGGTTTAAATAAAAATAACGTGATGTACTTTTAATTCATACTTTTATTTTAAAAGTAATTTCACCTTTATGCGATGATTCCTTTTATTGTTAGTAAAATTTCAATTTGTAATTCTGAAACCTTAAGAAGGTATTAAATTGGTTGTTATATATAAATCTAGACTAAGGATGAAAAGACATTTAATCTAAATGAAATTAAAGATTGAGGTGGCCTATTTTGCACAATTTTTTTGTACTTAAAATAGTATAGCTTGTTACAAGTTTATTTGTAAATACTCAAACTAGGATTACTAAATCTTTGAAATTTCACAAAGGCAGTTATGCACTGTAAATAATTTATTAATGGGGGATGGAATGCTGTGAAGACTAGTTGTCTTAGCAGGTCTTCTCATGAAGAAAAGTCCATTTATATCTCCCATGATACTTTTAGATTTAGCATTCATATGTCATTATACCTTAATAACCCAGGAAGATAATGCCCAGATCCCTTGACATAGTAAATACCAGTTACCATCCCAATAATAGAATGTAGATCGTTGATAGTGATAAATTGTAAAAAACCCTGACTTATACAGGGGAAGTAGTATATGGTGACTACAGAAAGACAGATAACTTAGGGTGAAATCATGGGATACCATGACAGGCTTATCTCCTCAGATACACTGATGTTTTTGCCTCAACAACCCCACCCTTTCCTGAAAATGGCATCTTGATTTTTTTTATTCTTAGTCTAGTGGTTCATACGGGACATGATATGTGACTGAACTCAGGCCAACCTTCCCACCGTTAGAATATACAATTATGCCTGGCTGGCTGATAGAACGAAGCTTGCACAGTAATGAGATACAGAAAGAAACAATTTTGTAGAAAGAAAACACGCATTTCAAAAAAAGGTTACCCATACTACGTAAGATCTCAATGCCTTCCCGGCCTACTCTGCTTCTTTTTTTGACTTTCAATACCATAGATTAGTTTTGCTTGCTTTCTAGCCTCCAGAAAATTTTCTCCATTCTATTGTTGATGGACATTAGATTGCTTGAGCTTATGACTAACATTTCCAGGAACATTCTTGTACTTGTCTCTTAGTAAATACGTACATGTTACTTGAGTCCTAGGGATAGAATTGCTGATTAAGTATACACATATTTAGGTTTAATAGTTATTAAAATATACGAGTGTAGGAGGGTTCCATGGTCCATGTTACGCTTTTGTTTAGCATTTATCTTTTGCTTCTGGCAGGTGAGATGGTATCACAGGTTTCGTTTTGTGGTTCCTTGATGGAGTTTTACATATTCCACTCCTTTGGGAACTCAAGGGTTTTCAGTCTACCTTTCTTAATGACTTGTATAGGTTCTTTATGTATTCCTCCCTGTGGCTTGCCTTTTTTTGTTCTCTTGGTATCTTTTACTGAACAGAAACCTCTAATATTTATATATAAAATTTATGATTCAATTGATAAAATTTATGGTTGCACTAGATATATTTCAGCGCTCAGTCGAGGTATTTAGCCACCACACCAAACAGAAAAGTGGATTTATAGGACATTTCTATTGCAGAAAGTTTAATGGCCATCACTCACTTTTTACATTTAGATCTACAATGCACCTGGAGTTAACTTAATGTGATGTAAGAGAAATTAAGATACATGTGTTTTACAGTCAGTCATGGTAGTGCACACTATAATCCTAGCATTCTGGGAGGCTGAGGCAGGAGGATCACAAATTCAGTGCCTTAGTGAGATCTTGTCTCTTGAAATTTTTATGTTTTCTGTATACGTAATACATCTCCAATAAAGTGGGCATAGGAATCAAGAACTGTTGGTTGTCCTAATTAATCTTAAATTGTTTCTATAGAAAACCTATGTACAGGTCACAGTGGTTAGCATTTGGTTTTAGATGATGGAGTCAATGGCTTATTCACAAAATGTCAGAGCTTTATTATTTGGACTCGTAGAAGAGATTTACTTATTTTATATGTTAATTTAATCATGAGGTCTAAGAAAATTTTAAATTTGAGTTGTTCCTCCGATGAATTTTTAGTAAGATAAGGATGACTCAAAACACCTTAATTTTTCTCCCTCGTGTCTTTGTTTAACCCCTTACATCAGTCATGCCAAATGTGGTAAAAGCTTGATTTGTGTGCATAATTTATTCCAGGAACACATGCAAGCATGCATGTGTTCTAAAGTAATTGTATAACAAATATAAATTTCCCCATAAAAAACAGTGGAAACTCATGATTCATTCCATAACCCAAAATATTTATATAAAAATTACACAGAATAATAAAACTTGTTCTTACCTTCGGAAACCTTTATGGCTGGTATGAGGCACATGATGTTCATTGTGGAGGACAACTTTTACTATCACTATTGGGATTATTGCTGTTGGCTCAATTGCATCTTCTCATGCAACTTTGACAAGGAGCTCATCTAATGACACCTTTGATTTTGAGGATTTTGTGGAAATGTAACATTGCAGTGTCATTAAACTGATGCGTTGCATCCCTGCACCCTTTTTTGGGTGGTGCTTTCCTACAAAATTTTCATCTTCCCACATTGTACACATCTCACTTGTGCATTCACTTAATAGGCACTCAAAGGTTAAACATGCTGCTCACTATTTCTCCCTAATCTCATTTGAAGTGAAGGATTCCTTCAACTTTCTGTCCTCTGCATACATGAGCTCAATGACCTTTTGCTGTTGGGAGATGATCACCCATAATCCTAAAGAGGTGAAGAACATTGTGAGCATGTGGATGTTATTTCAGTGTTTCTGTTTGCTGTAGCATCTGGTGTGTCAGCTGGGAAGACTGACTGAGCCATCATCTTTGGTCACTGGTTGTGGTCCTTGCTCCATCTGCAGGTACTGATGGGCAGATGTGCCCTCAAGATTTCTTGTGGTCCCTCATGGGTCTAGAGGATTCCTGGCTCCTGCTGCTTTAAGCAGCTCACGTCAGGCCTCAGATAAAGATGCAGTCTGTTCTGTCTGCATGATTCTTTTAAGATCCCTGGTGGTACCCCAGTTGTCTGTTAATCCTGCCCAGCTTGAGCAGAAGGGGCATCTGATCAACTCATTAGAACCACCCTCAAGGGAAGGGATTAGGCATGTTTAACCTTTGAGTGCCTGTTAAGTGAATGCA
Source organism: Ctenomys sociabilis (assembly GCA_004027165.1). Taxonomy (NCBI): domain Eukaryota; kingdom Metazoa; phylum Chordata; class Mammalia; order Rodentia; family Ctenomyidae; genus Ctenomys; species Ctenomys sociabilis. The sequence goes on from PVKA01019200.1 coordinate 3,322, forward strand.
CAAGTGAGTGGCATAGACAGTGTAAGCAGTAGGCTGCTCTGTCTGTGCACCAAGACAGTGGCTGATTGGGCCTTCACTTGTGGTTCAGTTATGATCAGTGTATGGCCTAATAGCAGCCTTGCACCCTCCTCAGCTAAGTTGTACCCAACTTTCCACAAGGAATGTGGCCAGGTGGGTACCTGAATGGTATCTTTCTCTGAGGGGCACCCGTCCTTTGTGGCACCATCATTCAAGGACACACAGCACATGTACCTAGGAAGTCAGAGATGGGAGCTAATTAGTCAAAACTGACAGTCCCTGACTACAGGAACAGAGTCTTTTAAGGAGTTAACAGTGAAACCAAACCACATTTTTTTTTTTCCAAAAATTCTTCCTGAGAATTACACCTTGGCACCCTGGTCAACTACTGCAATTGCCAACAGTTCCACTTCCACTCTCACTTCATCTACTTCCAGTCAAATTAACTAGTTCCAATCAATGCCTGCATTCAGCCACAGAGGCTCCTTGGGGGACACGCTTGTCCTGGTCAGATGACGTCTTTTAATGCCCACTTGAGATGACTGCCAACAATTCCTTCTGAGTTTATTTTGACTGAGGAAAAATTGGACTGTCAGCCTTGACAAATAAATTTCCATGGCCTTTCCCAAAGTTCTCCCCATCTAGAAGTATAAAATCAAACATTTCTCAAAGACATCAAAGAGGGAAGACAAAAAGCCTATCAACCACTGTAGCCCAAAAACCTGATGTGATAGACAACCACACCATGTGACTAAAGGTAAGGGCTGTGGATACTAAAAACTAAATGCCCCTTCAGATTAAAAGACTGCTCAAAAGCTTTAACCTGGATTAGATGACAATTCCAACAACTGACCAAAAGGTGCTCCTCAGACCTCACAGCCCAAGACTAACAGCAGACCTTAATAACCAACAAATATGTTTGTTACAAACAGTTTTGACACTGGAAAGACCAATCCTGCCTCCATCTGTGAGGCACAGGGAAACCTAACTATCCAAACCCACCTCATCCTGAAGCTCTCCTTGTCCTGTTAGAACTGAATGGATAGGATAGACTGAGTTCTATCAAATTGGGCCCCCAAGAGCCTGCAATCACTGCAAAAGTTTGCAAACCTGTGATGTGGACTCGCTCTGCCTTCAGAAATCCCTTTTTCCAAAAGTTACCATCACTGGAGCAACCAGGACTCTGGCCTCTCACCCACTCTGCAGACACAGATTTGTAGCCTAGAGGACATCTCACCAAACAAATTTCCCCTAGTCAGCCTCCCTCTCATTTAACCTCACACTTTCCCCAAGAGGAAGATGACACCCGCACCAGCCTGACACAGGTGATTCTAAAAGTTCTCCCAGAGGTATGAGTCAAGTTTCACTCTGAACCTAACTACCAACTGTACTCCAGCCACACCTCAACTACCTAAAGCAGTGATGGACTATTGGACTGATGGACTATAGTCATCTTGGAGCATTTCTCTCCCAGGAAGAATGCTCAGTGGGGATTACCAACCAGCACAAGATCTCTGTACTGTTAACAAAGCTCCAGGCTCATACACCTTTTTTTTTTTAACTGTTCTAGATTTAAAAGATACTTTCCTCTTGTGAGTTGCTCACATAAACTCCTCCAATTGGGAAAATCTTGAGACAGAAGGCCGGCTTACTTGGACTCAGTCTACTACTACTTTCAGGGAGGTTCAGATGACAGATTTGGCCAAACCACCGCACATTTTCTTCAGAATAACTTGTTTCTCTCTGTTAGCTGTCATGGTGCGCCAGGCAAACAGTATAGAATGTCAAACTGCTAAAATACAGCTCTCCTGCCTGTAAAGCCAGTTCAAGATCTCAATTACAGTGCCACTGAGATTGCCTTCCATATACATTGTCCTAGTCTTGCTACCCATAGCCTACTGACACACCTGCCTAAAAGAATGCCACCTTCTGAACTTTGATTGGCTTCTGTCAGCCAACCCCTTTGCAAAGACCCTAGTCCTGAACTCAAAAGTCAACCCAAGTCTACCAGAGGTTTGAAAGCATAGCTCCCAACACAAAATATCACTGTACTTCTGATTAATGACACCCAAGCTGCTTGCTAGAAAGGCACAAGAGCTCTTTTAATATCTGGCAGAAACTGGTTACAAGAAAGAAACTACAAATTTCTTGGAGCTTCTGGCTTCTATAGAATCTGAATCCTTGAGTTCACAAAAACAATAAAGTGACCTACCTGTGCAAATACTTGGGTTCAGTCTTGAAAGGCTGCCCTCTTCCCCTGCCTTCATGCTCTTAACAGCCACAGTCCTGATTAAGAAAACTGACAAGGTCACCTTTGGCCAAGACCTAGCTGTCCAAGTGCCACATGCTATACTGGACCTCCTAAATTACTGTGGACCACTTAATCCTTCCACATATCTGCCCACCAAGCTGGGCCCAGCAGACCATGACTGAAAGGTAAACCTCCTCACAGATGCTAAGTACACCCTGTTTTCAGACTGAAGTAAGTCTATTAGGAATGGAGTCTGGCTAAATATGCTGTGGTCCCCTTGGACAAAGTTGTTTTGGCCAAGGCTCTCCTACTGTTTCTTGCTGGTGTTTGAAAGCCGGCCACCAATGCTGAATCTGTGCCATTAAGCACCTCCAGGAATCTGATTGACTGAACCATCAACCCCAGCCAGAAAATCTTTATCTTGCACTACAGGGAGATCCAAATCAGAACTAGATCTTCCTCACCATATGTTCTGCAAGCTCAAACCACAATACTGTCAGCTGCACCCCTGTACCAGCTCAGGCTTCAGTGTCTGTGTCACTGGCCCTGACTTCCCCCTATTTAAAACTTTATAGAAAAATTTAGTACTCATTTATACCTATTCAGGCTAGCCCGAGGCATTCCCTACCCAAACTATGAGGACAATAAAAGTTTATAGGGTTCTGCTGTGAAAAATTATCCCTAGATTATGGCCTACCCTCAACCATGGGCAGCAACAAGGAGTCTGCATTTGTAGCAAAAATAACTAAAAACTACATACAACTGACAGGCCACAAACACTAAAAAGTTGAAAAAGATGTAATCCTACAGAAATAGCTTGTAATTAGCTCCACAAAACTTTTGCTAAAAGATCAGCTATACCTGTAGGCACCACTGCACACACATACAACCCAGATTCATATTAACTACAAGTTTCAAAAATCCAGCCTTATATCTGCCATTCCAGAGTTCTGGAGAATTTACCTGGGCTAGATGACTCCTCTGGGACTCACACTGAAGACAGCACACTGAAAGCCCTGCTTTGGTCACACTGCTGAAGCCTGAGGATCCCAGGCACAGGATTGCCCCATACCGCAGTGCATTACTCCCCTTCATTTTTGTGCCTTTCCAGGCTGCTTACCCCAGTCCTTGCTTTACCTTATCTCTATTAATGATTGCCCCAAGAGAGTAGAAAATAACTATTAAGGTCCTTTACAAATGATAAAGATTTGACAAGTGTCCAAGGCAGAGTGTCCTAGATCAAATTAACTGTCCACTCCTTGTAAGAGTCAATTTAAGGAGAACCCCTATAAGAAAGGGAAAACCCACACACTTCGGGTGGGAATTTTCAATCTTGAGGACCTTGGCGAGTCAATTTAAGGAGAACCCCTATAAGAAAGGGAAAACCCACACACTTCTGGTGGGAATTTTCAATCTTGAGGGCCTTGGCTAGGGCCCACCCTAGGACCATTGACAGCCCCAATGTTACTACTTCTAGTTGGGCCTTGTTTCAGAAGATCACATGTAACATGCTTAGCATCAATTTTCTAGGAAAACTAAGAGGAGGTAAATGTAGCAGAAGATGCCCTCCACCCCCCAACAAGTATGCTTCAGTTTGTTAGTTGCCCAGGTAATAGTTTCTGTTCCAGTTCTGGTTGCTTCTGATCTCTTAGAAATGGCTGGTCACTGTGATGCACATTGTATAAACCAATCCCTAATTGACAAGTCATTCTGCCTCTGTACTTCCTGCTTGCTTCTTCCATATAAGTCCTAGACTACCAGAGATTCAGGGAATATTTTGGAAATGATCCTGATCAGTGCCCATTGATGTAAATAAATGTTCGTCCAAGTCCTGGGTGTCACTTCAGTGTGTCTGTTTGCAAGGCAGCATCATTTTATAAGTTCATGTAAACTCGGTGCTATGGTTTGTCTCCTCCAAAATTAATAAAACTTTGGGCCACAGAGGAATGTGATTAATGATGTATAGTGTGCCTAAGGAGAGTCACTTGGAGAGAAAACTGTCTCTCAGGCTTCCACAGAGAGCAAATTGGTCAAGCAATGGCCATGACTCATCCACATGGCTGACACTGACAAGGGATCTACAAAGTGCAGTACAGGGTTACAGGATAAACCCTGAGGGTACCTGACTGATCTTAATTGATACAAAAGTTACATTTCTTCAGCACTCAGGAGGCTGAGGCAGGAGGATTGTTGTGAGTTCAAGACCAGCCTGAGATACAAAGTGAGCTTAAGGCCAGCCTGAACTGCATAGTGAGACCCTGTCTCAAAAAGACAAAAAATAAATAAATAAATAAATAAATAAATAAATAAATAAATAAATAACAAAATAAAATAAAAGTTACATTTCTTATTATATAGGTCTTGCTTTAACTCAGTCTTAACCATCCAGCAGAAAAGTATAAAAAAGGAGGTATATAAAGTAAAGCCGTATTAGTACTGAGCTATGAATGGCTTGAATCAACAACTTCTGTGGATAACCCACTTCTATTGTGGACTGCTGATCTGTGTTGGATTTTTTAGCTATCCATGTTTTGAAAATCTGTAACATATGTATTATTTTGTTACCCTGTTTATGTCATTTTTTCTGTATGTTTTTGCTTCTATTTTTCACTCTTCAAGTTAAAATACAAATAAATGAATTAGAAAAAATTAATAAAGTTTAATCCCCATTGTGAGATAATGGAACCTTTAGGAGGTAACACGATTAGCAAACCTCTGCCTCTGTCATTAATAGGTCATCTGAAGAATGGGTCTGTTAAACAGTTTGACTAGGCATTTCCCAAAGTCCTTATCTTTCAAATGCAGTGCCGCCTTGGGATTCTGCCAGCAAAAAAAGTTGAGCATTCACTAAACAGAACCCCTTGGCCCTGCACCAGGACAATTAAAATAAACATTTCTTTACAATTTATCTTGTCTGTGATATTGTGCTACTAGCAACAGGCACCTAATAAAGCATTTTGCAGTTTAAAATGTTTGTGAGGCACTCGGATACCCTTAGCTGAGACTTGGAAATCTTAGGTTAACGCCTAAGTCATCTGCCATAACCTTGGGAAAAATAATCTCTTTGAATTTTAGTTTTCTTATCTGTGAAAGGGAGATAATAAAAGTATCTCTCTCATAGGACTGGTATGAATATTGCTTGACACTGTATATGTAAGGCTGTGCCTGACACGCCCCATTAGTATTTATCATCATGGTTATCTTATCATGGCTGACCATGAGGAAATAGACCAGTAATGTGGAATGATGGACATGAGGTTACTTAGCGTGACTTACTCAGCCTCGCTGGCTGAGACAGGACTTGAACCTTGTCTTCTCAGTCCTGTTTGGTTTTCCTTTCTGTGTTTGAGTTTTAGCAAAATGTCCAACATTAGTAATACTTACAATGGAGGGAAGCTAAACTAGACAAGGGACATGGGACTTGCTGTATTAAGTAACTAGAAAGCTATGTGCCAGACGTACTACATTCTTACTGTGTTGAGAAGATATTTTAGATCTACAGGCATGGCATAGCCCTATGGGAGAGAACTTGCCTAGCAAATAAGTAGGAGACTCAGTTTGAACACCAGTATGAGCCCCTGTATACACATGCAAAATATATCTTAGTCCCTTTGTGCTACTGGAATAAGTTTATAAATAATGTTTGTTTTTCACAGTTCCAGAGGCTAAGTCCAAGATTGAAGTACTGGCACAGTCCAGTGTCTTGTGTTGTAAGAGGTCTGTGCCCTCGATGGTATCTTCCTCAAACCTAACAGAGAAGAGGCATACAAGGGCTTAAGCTGGTTCCCACCAGCTGAAGAGAAGGTAGACCACTCATACCTAATCACTTTCTAAAAAAGACCCTATTCTTTTGTGAGGGGGCAGGAATTGAACTCAGAACTTCATGCTTGCCAGGCAGATGCTCCACCACTGAGCTGAATCCTTGCCCCCACCCCCTTTTTGGTCTTTATGCTACTCAGGCTGGCCTTGAGCTCACTTTGTAGCTCAGACTAATCTCAAACTCATGATGATCCTTCTGCCTCAGCCTCCCAAGTGCTGGGATTATAGGTGTGTACCACCACACTGGTCCTTTAAAAAAAGGAAAAGAAAGCCCCTCCAGCCCCCCTATGGTACAGAAAATTGGACCTTGGGCCTTGTAATGAACTATTTGCCAGCTGTTTGTTTTTTGAGACAGTATTAATAAAGTACTGGTCTAAACCCAGAAATCCTCCTGTCTTAATCTCCCAAATGGTAGAGACTACAGGATTAAGTTCCTATATGAATTTTGGAGGGGGTACCTCCATATCATAGCAGAACTCGAAGAATTAAAGTAGTAGCCAAAAAAGTTTAAGGTTTTTTGTTGTTGTTGTATTTTAGGGAAGGGTCTACAGGGTGTTCAGGGCCTCACTACCAGATTGGACTCCTAGTGATCTGCCTGTTTATAGCCTCCCAAAAACTGGGATTACAGTCACACATCACCACGCCCAATCTCGATTGCTGTCTCAGCATCCCCTGGAGGCAGGGCCAGCACGGTTGGCCCAGGGATCCAGCTGCTGACCCCCGCCCCTGCTTGTAGGTGCTTTAATCTGCTGAGCTACTTGGCCAGCCCTAGGTTTTAGAAAGTTTAGAAATATACCTTATTCCTTGAGTCTTACCCGCTTTTTCACACTACTTGTTATTTTACGCAAGTTGCATTGTAGAGCATTAAAAAAAAAAAATACTCTGAACATATTTTTCTAAGGAAAATACATACTTTAGCATAACAGTATCCATCTGTGCATCTCAGCAGCTGAGATGGGGGGCTTCAGGAAGCAGTTGGCGTTGAGGCACTTGGGGGACAAAGATGTGTGTGTGTGTGTGTGTGTGTCAAAGTGGAAATGGGGAAGATTTACCTGTTAATACACTGTGTTACATTTTTGTGTATTTATAATTTTTTGCTATATGCTTTCTTTTGGTTTTTCTTGTGGAATTAGCCCATTTCAGTACACTCACATATGAAAATCCACTCTTACAACTTAGGGAGGAGGGTGAAGGTAAGTCACCAGCTGTCCATGACGTGGATGGTAAAAACCAAAGAAGTGGGAAAATAAACCATGTAGTAGAGGCTTAGGATATAGCAGTGGAAGAAAGCTTGCCTAGCATGAGCAGTATCCTGACTTTGATCTTCTATAGTGCAAACAAAATAAAAAAGGTGTGTCAGTCTCAAATTCTGTATTTCTATTCCTCTTTTCTGTTGTACTTTAAAATAAGACAGTTTTGTATTTTAGAAAACAAGTTCTGTCTGACTTTGGATTTCCCTGGCTCCCATGGATGCTGATTGGCAGGTACTCTACCCACGCTCCAAGCCATAACCCCACACCCCATGAACGCTAATTTTTAAGGTAGATGTATGAATAACCTTTGGCCTAGAATCAGAAAAGCCAGGCATAAGGCCTGTTCTGGAACTTTCCAGCTGTGTGAATTTAGACAGTCAACTTCTTTAAGCCTCAGGCTCTTTGTCTGCTCCTTGTCTGGGAAAACTGTATGTCAGCTAGACCTCTGGTAGTCAGATGAAGGTTATGTATGTTGTTTGTTTTTTAAAATTATTTTAACAAATCTTATATATTTATTTGGCACAGGGTCTTACTATGCAGCTTGGACTGGTAGTGATCTTCCTGTCTCAGCCTCCCCAGCACTGGAATTACAGGTGTGTGCTACAATGCCCAATTTTGGTGGCCAGCATGGCATGCCCAATTTCAGGGCCTGCACAGCATGAGATACTGGGGATCAAACCTAGCTCTTTTCTCTAGGTAGGCAGGCACTCAGACCGCTGAGCTACCTCCCAGCCCTGAATGCTGTATGCTAAATCAAATTATAAACACCTCATTATACATTGTCAAGAATTTATTTAGCTCCATTATAATTTCATATTTCTAATTTAAGATGGTTTGGTTTGGGGTGTGTGTAAATATTTTCACACTACACAGATATGGTTAAGATTTTATTTTAACTTTAAGAAATGGGAAGTTTTTTTTATGAGACACAGCAAATCTATGAAGGTATTAAGAATTATTCCAGGAATAGTTCACAGCAGAAATGATTGCTATCTCCTAATCTGTCTTGAAACATATAATTAAACTACCTAAATGAATATAGGGGAATTATATCCATCTTAAAGGAAGGACTTTTATTCATGTAAGAGTTAGGTGTAATTCTTCCAGATAATTTTTGTTTCTCGTTTTGAGACAGGGTCTCATGTGTGGTTCAGGCTGGCCTTGCAATCAATATGTATTTCTTGGTCTGGGGAGATAGCTCAGCAGTCTAAGTGCCTGCCTGGCAAACACAAGGACCTGGGTTTGATCCCTGATACCACATGCTATGCCAGCCCTGGAAGACAGGCAAGCTGAAATCAGGTACAATGGTGCACACTTGCAATCCCAGTGGTGGGGAGGCTGAAACACAGGGATCGTTTTAAGTCCCAGTTGCATAGCAAGATCCTGTATCAATTACATATATCAAAAATAAATTTAAAAATTTAATAATATGTAGCCCAGGCTGGTCTTAAACTCACAACAGTCCTCCTGCCTCAGCCTCTCAAGTGCTGGGATTACGTTGTGCGTCACTATACCTGGCCAAAATTAACTTTTGATATGTCCAATATGCAATCAAAATATCCTAAAGGCTAGTGTGGTGCTACAATGCTTGTTTACTGTGTTAGATCCCCTTGGTCTGATCCCTAGCACTGCCAAAAAAAAAAAAAAAAAAAAAAATCCTGAAAAGGTTTTGTATATCAAATCATATTTTATGGTTAGTATTTTTGGGTTTTTGTTTTATGTTTTTTGCTTTGTTTTGTTTTTCTGAGACAGGGTCTTGCTTTGTAAGGCAGGCTGGCCTTGAGCTCCATTCTGTAAGCCAAGATAACCTAGAACTCAAGGCTGGCCTTGAGCTCGCTTCTGTAGGCCAAGCTAACCTAGAATTGAGTGTTAGAATTCTAAGTTTGCAACACATGTCTAGTTTCAAATTATATTTTAAATGCCATTTGAAAAATAGCTGCAGACTGTGTATCCCTAATTTTATCTTTTTAAAATACCTAATTTTCCCCTATTGAGTTTCTTTAAGGTACACCTTTAATTTTAGAGTATGAATAAGAGTAATCTTTCAAAATACCTTTTTTAAAAGAAAAGGAAATGTTCTTGTTTGTATATAATATTTTAGCATAGAAATGGGACATATCTAGTCCCACATTAGTATTTATAAGTTGTTAAAAATAAATTACTGTACTTTAGACTTCAACTGTAGGGTTACAGGACAAATGTTGTCTATTCTATCCCCCAAATGACAAGGCTCTTAGTTCAGTAGACATCAAAACATGGCCAAAACATGGCCGTTTTTCTAATGCTGTATTTCACCACTGCACACTATGTCCAAACTAGTGTATATTTTGGTACTTTTTTAAATAGTAGCATTGGGGCTCTCTGCTCCTGCCCGTCCGCCCATAGCCATTCTTCCTGCGCAGCCAGCAGTGATCCAGACAAGATAGTGAAGGTCAGAGTGAACAGATTTGGCCATATTGGATGCCTGGTCACCAGGGCTGCTTTTAACTCCGGCAAGGGGGATGCTGTGGCCATCTATGACCCTTTCATTGATCTCAACTACATGGCCCGCATGTTCCGGTACGATTCCTCCCATGCCAAGTTCCATGGCACTGTCAAGGCTGAGTACATGGTGGAGTCCGCTGGTGTTTTCACCACCATGAAGAAGGCCAGGACTCACCTGAAGGGTGGTACCAAAAGGGTCACCATCTCCATCCCTTCCACCGATGCCCCCATGTTTGTGATGGGTGTGAATCATGAGAAGTACGACAACTCAAGATCATCAGTAATGCTTCCTGTACCACCAACTGCTTAGCCCGGCTGGTCAAGGTCATCTATGACAACTTCAGCATTGTGGAGGAACTCATGACCATAGTCCATGCCATCACTGCCACCCAGAAGACTGTGGACGGCCCCTCTGGGAAGCTGTGATGTGATGGCCGTGGAGCTGCCCAGAACATCATCCCTGCATCCACTGGCGCTGCCAAGGCCATGGGCAAGGTCATCAGCTGAATGGGAAGCTCATGGCCATGGCCTCCCATGTGCCCACTCCCAACATGTTGGTGGTGGTGGTGGATCTGACCTGCCGCCTGGAGAAAGCGGCTAAATATGACACCAAGAAGATAGTGAAGCAGGCATCAGATGGTCCCCTCAAAGGCATCCTGGGATACACTGAGGACCAAGTTGTGTCTTGTGACTTCAGCAGTTACACCCACTCTTCCACCTTTGATGCTGGGGCTGGCATCACCCTGAATGACCTCTTTGTGAAACTCATTTCCTGGTATGACATTGAGTTTGGCTATAGCAACAGAGTGGTGGACCTCATGGTCCACATGGCCTCCAAGGAGTGACTCCCCACCACAGCCCAGTGAGACCAGAGGGACAGAGAGGCCATGCTGTAGAAGTCACTGACCTACTCATCCCCAACACTGAGAATCTCCCCCTCACAGCTCCCATCCCAAGACCTCTAGAAGGAGAGGGGACTTGGGATCCCTGGCTCGCTGCCCTTGCACACCATCAATAAAGCCCACTGTACCCAGAAAATAAATAAATAGTAGCATTGGGCTAGGGATGTATCTCAGTGGTAGAGTGCTTGCTTAATGAAGCCCTGTGACACATCCCTAGCACCACTAAACATAAGGCACACACACACACACACACACACACACACACACACACACACTGGACTTGGTAGAACAACTTGTCTCAAATTTTTTGATAATTGCTAAGAACTATCACCTAGCATTCCAACTGATATCTATTGTGAATCATTTCCAACAAAAGAGCCCTTCTTCTACAAAGGCGAGGCTTTAAAAAGAAAATCTAATATGGAAGTAATACTGAACTGATTGTAACTATATGAAACAAAATGGAAAAACACTTATGATTCTATCCTAAAATATCTTTTCTACATCCTATCTGTTAAGCCAGCTGAGGTGTATTATTTCATTCTAGTAGGGGAAATAAAATTTATGTTTACCTTTCTTCAGAATTTTCCAATGCCAGGAGGAACAGACAGATTAGTTTGATCACCAGGTTTTCATGTCTCTGCATCTAAAGTCATCTAAGCTTTAGATCTTTTTCTATTATTTAAATTTAGAGATGGCAATGAAAGAAAAGTGTTACTACAGAGAGCAGCAAGAAAAGTGATGCTACAGAAAGTAGCAAGAAAAGTGGGGGGAAACTTTGACATATTCTTTCCATGGAATTAAACATGGCAAATTTCATTAAATAAATATCATTAATTCATTTCCATTTTGAGAGACATTTAGATACCAAAGTACTCAAAGTAACTGAAAACTTTCTGCTTTTCTAATATGTTAATATTCCCTGTCTTGTCCCGTTTTTCATGTTTAGATTTATGAATTTCATTGCTCAACATGCTTCTCATGGCAAACACTTTCTAAATTCACCTTCTTGGTTAGGGCCCTTTCTGTAATTCTTGTTTTAAAAAATAGAATGTGAATTCCATGATGACTTATACTACTTTTTCCCACTTGGCACAGGACTCTTACTACTTGTATGGTTGACAGGTTATGGCACACAGCGATGGCAAACCTTCAAGAGCTTTCAGTGATAACAGCCCACTGGGAAACACATGCCATAAGGTCACTACCACCAGATAGCCTCTCTGAGGAATCCCCTGCTGCTTTTCCCTACCTCTCCCAGAGAAAAACAGAACAATGAAAACTGCCCCACTGTGTTTGATGAAGACAACCATCCTAGCTAATTCTATTGTCTTAAGTATTAGAGGTGGACTTAGGAGTAAAGAGACATGCTAAGAAATGAACTAAGTTTGGATTGTATCATTGTCTAAGATACATGTCAGTATTCCATAATGATAAACTTTGATAGTGAACTCTAAGTCAGTTATGTCACTGATATAACATATCAGTCTTTCATACTTATAAGAAATAACTAGGGGCTGGAGTTGCCACTTAATGATAGAGCTCTTGCCTTGCATACGTAAGGCCCTGGGTTCGATCCTCAGCACCACCAAAAAAAACAAAAACAGACAAACAAACAACACCCAAAATATTCTAATTTCAGGAGAATAGTCTCCCTTTGGAGGATGGCAATTAAGCAGACATTCATACTTACACTCAAAATTTGAGATTGGTAGCACCAGATTAACAAGCATAGTCAAAACAAGATAGCCCAAAGTAATGCATCTTACAGAGTAACTTTTTGCCTCATTTTGTGATTTCTTTGATTTTGGAGCCATTATATTGACTATAGATTTGCCAGGATCTTTGCATCCATCTCCAAATGAGGTAACTAGGGCAGGGAATTTAGGTTACCACTCATGCATTCTAGGTAAGTTTACATTCAGGGGTAAATTCCTTGGATTTCACTGCATATCAATAGAGGAAACAACTTCTACTAATTGAATAGTCTCCATGTCTTTGTTCCATATGTTGTCTATATCCTGTGGGGAGGATGATTGTGGTACTGGAGATTGAACCCAAGGCCTTGCACATACTACACATATGTTTTACACTTAACTACACCCCTTGCACCCACTTTCATGGCCATTTATTACTAATAGAAGCATAAGAAAATTAGGTCCCTAAATTATTTCACAGTTCAATTCCATTTTTAGTTTGTGCTTTTATGTAAATGTCACATTAGATATGCAAATCTTCAAAAGATTACTTTAGCTTTTGTCTCGGCCACCGACATGCCCTCCAGACTAAGGAAGACCCAGAAGCTTCGGGGCCATGTGAGCCACAGCCATAGCCGCATCAGCAAGCACCGGAAGCACCCCAGAGGGCGGGGCAATGCTGGTGGCAGGCATCATCACAAGATCAACTTTGACAAATATCACCCAGGTTACTTTGGGAAGGTCGGTAGGAGGCATTACCACTTAAAGAGAAACCAGAGCTTCTGCCCAACTGTCAGCCTTGATAAACTGCGGACATTGGTCAGTGAGCAGACACAAGGAAATGCCGCCAAAAACAAGACTGGAGCAGCTCCCATCATTGATGTAGCGCGATCGGGCTACTACAAAGTTCTTGGGAAGGGAAGGCTCCCAAGGCAGCCTGTCATCGTGAAAGCCAAATTCTTCAGCAGAAGAGCTGAGGAAAAGATTAAGGGTATTGGAGGGGGGGCCTGTGTCCTGGTAGCTTGAAGCTACTGGACAGGGTGCTCATTAAAATACTAACAAATGGGGGGAAATTACTTTAAAGCTTACCTCCTCTTATTTTTTTCTTTTAAAAAATCCATAGTGCTATTGATACATAAGGATTAAGTAAGTGTGAACTATGTAGGAAAGCAGATGTTTTGATTTTTTTCACTTTCATGAAATCTGAAACCTGAACACCTATCTAGGTAAAGGTCTGTTAGAAAAAAATGTGTATAAAAAAGTATAATCTGAGCAGAGCATTGTGGTACCTGCCTGTAATCCCAGCACTCTGGAAGGCTGAAGCAGGAGGGTCAAAAATTTGAGCCTAGCCCTGGATTTAATGATTTTGTGAGACTCTGTCTCAGTAGATCAATTAATCAATCGGTCAGTCAGTCAATTTAAAAAATAGAGATATAGCTCAGTGCAAAGGCTCTACGTTCAATCCCCAGTTCAAAAAATAAAAAAGTGCAATCTTGAGAGAAGGCCTAGGTATATACAGATAGAGTGGAGAAAAATCCATATCCAAAACTATTTTAAAATCAGGTTCTTGGGGCTGGGGAGATGATAGCTCAACAGCACAAGCACCTGCCTGGCCAAGTGCAAAGGTCTGAGTTCAATCCCTAGTACAAAAAAAAAAAAAAAAAAAAAAAAAAAAAAAAAAAAAAAAAAAAAAAAAAAAAAAAAAAAAAAAAAAAAAAAAAAAAAAAAAAAAAAAAAAAAAAAAAAAAAAAAAAAAAAAAAAAAAAAAAAAAAAAAACCAGAAAGACAAAGAAAAGTCTTTGCTTAAAACCAGGTTCTTAAAATTTGCAAAGCTGTTTACCACTGAATACACTACACTTACATATCTTTTCTCTGAGCATGTTAGAAAGCAAAGAAAATGGAAATAAAGCATCAAGAAGAAATAAAAGAAGGAAGATAATGCAAGCAAATCTGTAGACACACATTAAATTCACCTTCGCTTCTAACATTTGGAAAACTTCTCATCAGCTGGCATCTAAAACCATCTCCAAAGATGAAAAAGAACAGGATGCAGGGAAAATATAGAAAAATGGCCAGGGCAGAGCTTGTTAGGGGAAGAAAGCCCAAGGAAAGGATCTGTAACAGGATAAATCTAGGCCTCTGCTGCATGGACCTGCTTTATACAAGGTTGTTTAAATTTAAATCACATGGGAAACTGAGGTCATACCAGGCCAGCTAATTGAGTCCTTTGATCATTGACAAGAATATAGTCCCTTTACACTTTTGATAAAATCTCACAGCACAGGGTTAAATATGCTTCTCTATCTAAGTATCTGAGAGTCAGAAGCCCAAAGCCAAACTTACTTATCTGTATTATGATCTTTACCTAAAATGAAAAGTCATTTACACAACTGATTATTCCTCACTTACTTAGACTTGATCTTGAGAATTATCTGGATAATGTACAGTTCTGGCTGCCAGGAAGAGCCAAAGTGGGGGGGGGGCAAACAGTTTTTTGTCTAAGCAGACTCTCTAGTTGCTCTTGGATCACAGACACCCTTGTGAGTTTAAGTCAGGGTACCAAGTCTACATACCTTAGAGTTAAGTGAGATTTGGATTTATTTTTTTCTGCACAGAGTAACCTACCTAATCAAAATCATTTTAAGTAAACAGTGATTAATCCAGATGTCCAGATGAATATTGAAGGTGGACGTGTCAAAATCCATCTTTAAGGCCGTTCACAATCAACCCATAGTGCCTAACATTATAGGCCAAATTTGCTTGGCCCATAAGAAGGGTAGATGGAAAAAAAAGTAGTGTCACTGAAAAAGAAGGTACCAGAGACTGTTGTAGTAATCGCACCTTTCAAATAATAACATACATGCATGTTTGAATAGGTAGGTTTTGTTAATGTAAAAAAATTAAAGGAAATTCATATAGTTTATACTGGGGCCAAAGTGTTGCAGTAGAAATAAGAATAGCTTAACAATATACACAGACACAAATGCTCACATGTACACATTATGTTTCAGTTTAGCTTCTTACATCTTCTTTTCCTGACCCACAGAAGCATATGGGTAAGAAGGTTCTAGAAGAGTCAAGCAATGGAATTCTATGCTATTCAGAAAATACATGGCTAGCAAGACAACATCCCATTTTCTTCTGTTTAATGCATTCATGGACAGTGAAGCCTTTAGAGGCAAACAGATATCAGATAACAATTATACCCCCAAAAAAGACACAGGAAACAGTCACAAACTTGATTCTAAACCTAATCCTAATCAATGAGGGGACAGTTTTCCTCACCTCCATACACACCCTCACACACTCACAACAGGCCAGTTCAGTTGTATCATAGTCCAATGCAGTAAGAATGTCCCAGAGACTTAATGGAAAGAAGTGCCTGGAGGCAGCAAGTCTGGGCAGCACACTTCTGGGACTGCGTCTCCACGAAGACCCTTTCATCACCAGGCAGGGTGGAAGCTCACTCGCTCAGAGGGTAGAGGTGAGGCGGGATTCGTCAGAGCTCGAGGGCTGGGAAGCCGGCTCTCGCTGCAACGTGTTACACAGCGTTCAAGCGGATGTCCCCACAAGGAATCTCTGTTGGTGTTTCTGGAGTGATACTTTTGATAATGCGCTTGTGGAAAGAAAATGCAGTATTATAAGAGGTCTTGTAAATTAACAAAATTCCAAAAATATTTCAACGTGACTGTTAAAACAGCACTTAAATCACATTTTAATAACAATAGTCATTAGAGAAGTTGGGATAGTGTCGCTGACTTTCCTTAGGAAAGGAACTCTTACTTGATTCTCAAATATAGATAGAAATAGTACAGTCAGAAGTGTAAGCGCCTGAAAACTAGTTAAAAGTATTATTTTTAACACTAATTAGAAAAAAAAATTGCCTTTAATAGAACCTGGCCCCGACTTAGGAGAGGCGCCCTTTTCTCCAAACAAGAGGCAGCTTCCACGGCCACACAGCGCCTGGGGAGCAGAGTGAGGGCTGGATTTGGCCCTGCCCACCCCTCCGGACACTGCATGCACACTGCAGCCGCGACACCCGGCGCCGTTGCCATAGCACTAGCCAGAATCTTACCGATCCAGCGAATCCACCTGTAAGGCAGTGCCGGCTCACTCATACATGTGCACATTACCATGTAACAAATCTTAAAAGACGATGTGACCATTTAAATCATCACCTTTTAGGAAGACTCACATCAGTACAGCTCTCATCAGATAAAGGAGCTGAGAATTTCTACTATACAAATGGCAGAGGAGCACAGAAGCTTTAAGAGCTAAAATGAGTTTGGGCTTAGGAATGACATATACAACCTGCCTTATAAAAATTAAGCATCAGCGCCGGGCGTGGTGGCACATGCCTGTAATCCCAGCACTCGGGAGGCTGAGGCAGGAGGATTGTTGTGAGTTTGAGACCAGCCTGAGCTACAAAGTGAGCTTAAGGCCAGCCTCAACTGCATAGTAAGACCCTGTCTCAAAAAGACCAAAAAAAAAAAAAAGAAAGAAAGAAAAGAAATTAAGCATCAGAATGGCATCAAGCAGCTCAGGGATGTATGGAAGAAAACAATAGCAGCATAGCAAAGGCTTAGAAAACCTTCATTAAGTTTCTAGTAAATCTTTGATGGTGAAAAGTCTTTATGTTGCTAAGCATGCAAAATTAGCTTTGAAACATCTTTTGACTTACTGATGTTTTGGTGAAGCTTTGCTACTGTCTTTTTAAAACTCGGGATTAAAGGGGCTAGGGAGATAGCTCAGTGGAATAAGTGCTTGCCTGGCAAGTGCAAGGTCCTGAATTCAATCCCTGGTACCACAAAAAAAAAAAAAAAAAAAAAAAAAAAAAAAATGGGATTAAAAAAGTATGTAGGTAGTCTTAAAGTGTTTCTATTCTCTGATTTCAGAGTTTGTTCTTTAGGGCATAAGACCTATAGAATTCAGAGTTTCATTTCCATAGTTCATGGAATTCATAAATTGCACTGTTTGTGTTCATGATCTTAATATCTGAGTACTAAATTACAGCAGTGGAAATCTGCTTGGAAAATAGGCATTGCAGTGTTTGAGACAGGATATCATGTCTGCATCTTGTACAATGAATAACTACTATGACAATAATATGCAATGTATTAATTCTTGAAAATGTGCCAGTAATCGGTTGTGAAACTGTCTCACTGATATTTGTTTCTCAATAAAATTATTAATAAAAAATAGATATTGCAGTATTCATCCACTTGCAAGGCATACCAAGTCAGTCACTGAAAGTAAAATTTCAGAAGCCATCCACAGGAAAAGGGTACCATGCCAGAGGAGCCCGAAGAACTCTTCAGTCCATAGTTGAGTGCTTTGGTGGGCCAGAAACTCGAAGGTGAAGGGTGGTATCTGGGGGAAGCTAGGAGGAACTCTACCCTACAATGGCCTGAGAACTGGCGTGGGATAGTGCATGAGCTCTGGCACGCAAAAGGTAGGCATGAAGCCACCACACAAAAATTCCTCAGACACCTCATGAGAAGCAAGAAACAGGAGCATGTGAGACAATTTGACACCAGCTCCTTCAGGCTGCTGCGTAGCTCCATGGTAGAGGATTTGCCCAGCATACACCAAGCCCTGGGTTTAATCCCAGAACCAACAAAAAGCAAAAACTTACAGCTTTTTTTGGGGAGTCAAACATGTAGCAACCGAAACTTTTCCATTCTGGTAATATATAGTATAATGCTGCTGATACTCTAAGGCTGAACTACTCATTCCGGCATTCGGAGAAAGACAGTGGCTACCGTCCTCTCCCTAACCACCAGCACCAATTTCCACACTAGCAAACTGTCAACCTCAAGGATAAGGGGGATGTTACCCCTCAAAATGAAAAGAATACTGAACCAGGAGTCCAAAGCCCAGGATTCTCAGTGTTCCTATACTGTGTATCACCAGATAAATCAATGACATAAAGACATTTTGACAGATTGTCCCCGGCCTCAGTGACCCTGCCTGCTGATAATACCTACCCCTCCACACCCTAGGACCATTTGGTAACAGATGGGGTCACATATGCACAGATGTTTTGGGAAACATGGGCTCATACCAATTGTGAGGTACTATTATAAAAAAGTTCACATCATGTTATTCACTACTAAAATGAATCTTGTATCATGGCAAAAAAATATTTACTACAATGGCTTGAGTTAAAGCTATAGTATTATTGGATAGTTAATAACTTTATTAAACTGCATTATCTTTTAAAATAATTTTTATTTATTAATACATGTTTGCAATGCATGCAGTTTATAGTCATCTTGGGGAATGGTTACAGCTTGTTTCTAGTGATAATTTTTTGAGCTATAAGTATGGTATGTTGAATTGTCCACAATTGTTATTATTTTTAAGGTAGTACTTGTCATATTATTATTAGAAAAATTATCATGGGCATTTTTACCATAATTTCCACTTAAAATCTATGTGACATCAGTAGTCATCGATCTTATATCCATGCCCAATAGCAATCAGGAGGCAAAGGGAGTGTCTGTAGGTTTAGGAAGCTACATATAGACCAGACTGTGAGCTATGTATACAACTTTGGGCTATGTAAATGCTGGGGTACACAAAAGATCAGCTCACTGTGTGTGGTGGTGATCCCAGCACTCTGGAAGGCTAAGGCAGGAGGACTGCAAGTTTGAGCCCTACCTCAGAATCTTAGCAATTTAGTGAGATCCTGTGTCAAAAAAAAAAAAAAAAAAAAAAAAAAGTATGAACTCATTCTTTTGCACTTACATTTGGAACTTTGGAAGATGCTTTATAACATAATACATCATTAGAGATCTATACAATCATGTAGGTAAATATATAAGGTTAAGAGCTTTCCTACTGAATTTCATTTAGACTTGACTCTTTAGAATAGAGCATAAAAGGGACTTGTTTTCTCCCCCAACATGCACACACACACACTTTAGCACATACCTCCTTCAGTGTCCCTGGAGTGATAACCAGCCGATAAGTTATATATGTGGGGATGCAGATAATAGAGGAAGTTCCTATGCAGTAGCCCAGGATGACACTCCAGTGGGGATAACTATATTGGAAAAGTCGTAGCTGGGGCGGGCTCATCAGAAAACTGCAGATGATGAACTATAACAAAAATTTCCAAGACACCTTAAAAATCTTAACAATATGCAGATACACTTCTGATAACACAACTCCTAAATGCTTAAGCGAAAATACAATTGCAACACAACTGAACTCCAACCGGGCAGTAGCAATTTTGTTACTTAAACTTTGAGCTAAAAATAACAAGGCCAGGTTTTTCTTGGCTTTCTTTGCTATCACCCACCTCAGACCTACCATGTCCTCCTCCCATCCTATAAGGATGGTACCATATCCCCACCTATTAAGTCAGGGAAGTTACTGTGCCCCAGTAGTGAAACTCTGCCAAGAAGAGGGTGGCACGCATCAGGAGGGGACAGCACAAGTGAACCGGGTGGCCACTCGCTGTCCCTGCCAGTCCTTCCTCTCTGCCTTGTTCTCATTTCCCTACAGACTACAGATGCAAGAGGCCTTATATCTGGAGGCGATAAAGTTCTAAACACTCAAGGAGAATTCAGGATCCTGAGAAGGTTCCTCGCTGTCTTTGCCTTCAGCATTAAGCTCTCTAGCTGCAGATTCAACAAGGGTGACTTTGCCACAAGACATTTCAGTAATGAATGACTGCTGCCCCAGGGCCTCATAATAAAAGGAATTTTGCAAAGGGGAGAAAAAAAAGCTTCGTATATTTTTCACTTGAATTCTGTGAAAATTTTGATGAAGAATACTTCCACAGTGTGCTTTCAACACCCAGTTTATTAGTTTCTTGTTTCAGTTTGGTTTCCAAAGAGCGTAAACATCAACTTTTGCCTAGTAACCACTGTGTTGAAATCATTATAGCACTTGCTTTCATTTTATTTTATGGTCATAAAGAAGATAGTAACGTAAATTATTTGCATGGTTAAAAATCTATTTATATATTTTTCTTTGTCTGCAGGTAATAAAATGGGAAACTGTTAAACACATATCTATCTTCTCGGCAGTGTTATCCTAAGTCCACAAGGAGGCCTTCAAAGAAGAGGTCAATTGCAAATCTTTCTTGACTTACTCGTCTCATCCCAGACCAGTTACTAAGGAAGGAAATTTGGGAACAGAGAAAGAGCAGGTCTGGTTAGGAGCTGCTGCTGCTAGTACTCATCACCTTGATGTCAAGTGTGTGAAATCCAACTCAGTCAGAGAAGGTTCAGGCTCTTCAGAAACTCTTACAGCCACATGTGATGGCCCGTGCCTATAATCCCAGCTACTTGGGAGGTAGAGAGAGGAGGACTGCAAATTTCAGGGCACACTAGGTAATTTAGTGAGACCCTATCTCAAAGTTTTTCAAAAATGAAGAGTTAGGGATATAGTTTAGTGAGAGAGCACTTATCTAGCATGTGTAAGGCTTATGTACTAACAGAAGAAAGGAAGGAAAAGAAAGAGAGAGACAGACACAGAGACAGAGAGAGAAAGAGAAAGATACAAGCAGAGAGAGAGAGAGAGAGAGAGAGAGAGAAACAGAAGAGACAGAGACAGAGACAGAGAAAGGGAAGGGGGAAGTAGAGGGAGAAAAGAAAAGAAAGAGAAGAGAGAAACCCCTCTAGAAAGGCCAGCCTGTCCTTGGTTATACACAATCACAATATTTTCATTTGTTATAACTTGGCTTCAGTAAAAAAATATTTTTAGTAAGTTACTCGCTGTTTACCTAAAACAGCCTTTAAAAGCTCAGAGCAGGGATCTGTTATGTAAACTTAGGAGTAAAAGACAGACTGTCCTCCTCTTAATTGGGCACTAGAACACTTGCCTTTAGAGGAGTAAAGCAAACATCACAGGAATTATGAGTAATGATATAATAATGAATTATAATATGCCTGCCCTCAAGTCTATATGTGAGCTTTGCCAGCCAAAGGAACTCACTGACCATGCGCTGCCAGAAATGAAAGAACACAAAGCCTCAGGTCTGGCGCGGGGACAATGTATGAGAAGCATTCACTGCAGGCAGAGCCTTTCGGGAGGAGTGAGTATTTCAGTAATCAAGATAAATAATATTTTAGTGCAATTTTTAAGAGACAATATCTCATAGGGCCAGATGAGGGTAAAGCAAAGGAAGTGAGCACACAGCTATTGGGTCAAGTAAGACATTGTTCATCATGTATTTGTTTGCATTTAAAAGAAATGTATTAAACAGTATGTATAGGGGCCAGGGAGATGGTTCAGTGGAATAAGCGCTTGCCTGGGAAGCACAAGGACCTGAGTTCAACCCCTGGTTCCACCAAAAACAAAAACAAATGAAAGCATTTAAGTAGATTATCAAGAAGCACTGGTATTACTATTAATTAATAACCCATGTATGTAAGGACTCCCGTGCCTCTTCGTGGGGGCCAGGTGATTCAGCCCAAGCTGCCCACTGAAAACAACTGTGTTAAAATATGTATTTCTACAAAACATATAACATATACTTATATAAAATACAGAAATATATACTTATATATATAACACTCGTATAAGGCACCCATAAGCTGACAAGGTCATAAGGATCTACTAAGCCATGATCGGTGGGAACAGTGGCGCCCAGCACTTACAACAATAGCCACTGTGCTCATGGTGGCACAGGCCTGTAATCCCAGCACTCGGGAGGCTGAGGCAGGAGGATTGTTGTGAGTTCGAGACCAGCCTGAGCTACAAAGTGAGCTTAAGGCCAGCCTGAACTGCATAGTGAGACCCTGTCTCAAAAAGACAAAAAAAAAAAAAAAAAAAAAAAAAAAATAGCCACTGTGCCCTGGGAATATTCGTTGCTTGGAGGAAATACTGGTTTTGGTTTTTTAAATCTCTGGAGTCCAGGGGAATGGAAATCAGGGAGGGTTTTAAGGGTACAGAGACACATACTCAGTGTCTCAGAGCAAAATGAGTATGGGGGTCATTATGTTTATGTTAATATTGAGATGTGCAGATTCAAAAAAAAGGATTGGTCCCAAGGTAGAATGTAGATGGGCTATTTCTAAAGGAAGGAAGAGACAGTTGTGTGGGAGAGAGGTCCTAAGACTAGCCTGAATATTCACAATAAGCTGGAGAAGGACTGAAACAATGGTCTAGAAACATTTCTGGCTCTAAATACATCAAATAGCCCCTCAAACAAAGTTACAAATATGAGGAAGAACTGAAGAATAACCCCTTCTGGTGCACTTAGAGGGTTTACCCCAGAAGATCACAAGTGTGCACCTGTCAGGCCAGCAGGACATTACCCATCTTTGGCCAAATGCTTTCCTTCAGGTAGACACAGAGGAATCCAGGGGCACATAAGCATGGGGAAAGTGAATATTGTACTTTTCTTGGCAAATGGACAATCCTTGGAACTCATCTTTCTTAACCAAATGCTTTGGTGATAAATGGTTTCTACTTCTGACTTGGACCTATGCTTGAGGAACTTTGTAAGGGGCTTCTTTAAGATATATACAAATTTTTAATATGAAATTGCTTGCATCTCTCAGGGGCTTCCTGAACAATATAGTAAATTCTTTCCTGGTCTTGATTAGTTCTTTTTTTCCCTTGGCAGAACCAGGGATTGAACTCAGACCCTTGTGCTTGACAGGGAAGTGCTTATTCCACTGAGCCATCTCCCTGGCTCCTTGAATAGTTATTACTTATTATTTGACTTTAATGTCATTAAACCTTAGTTTTGCTGAATGTAAAACAGGAGCACCAACACTATACCTACTTCATAGAAAGATCATGAAAATTAAAAAAGTGATGGGTGCAAAATTTGGCCTGGCTGGTGCTTAGTGCTCATAAATGTTTTTATCGTTGTTGTTCAGCAGGGGAGTGATGTACTAAATGATCAAAGCCCAGACTACTCTATGTGTGAGATGTCAGAAGAGGAGTGACCTATGGTGGGCACAGTGACAGAGAAGGACACAGAGGGGTTATGGAGTGCTGTTCTTGCTTTTTGATTCTTGGTATTTTTTTGTATGATTTTGATTACAAGTGTTGTTTATAAAATGTCCTTCAGGCAAATGCATATGGTTGGCATGTTTTTCTGCATATATGTTGTACTTCAATGAAATTCATTTTGTTGTAAGTCTCTAGGGGTAAATCTTTCTCCAGAGCAAGAAGAAGGGAAATGACAACTCACCAGGAGGAGCACAGGGCTGATGGCCACCCAGCAGACCCTCCAGAACCATCCAGGGCTGAAGCCAAGCATCTCCTTCACGTCACTGCAGAACTGAGTGACCCCTGAAATCACCCCAAAGAGAAGGAACTGGCTGAGAGGACATGGACTTTCCTTCTATTCCCTGATTCTCAGAGGGAATCACAGTCACCAACATCAGCCTCTTGTCACTAGGACAACAAGAAGAAAGCCAGAATTTCTACATTGAAGAAGTGTCCCAGCTCTGGCATTTCTCCAATGAGGAGTTTAGGGATACCAATCTGGTCTAAAGTGAAACCAGAGGATTTGTCATGAAACTTCACTTTTAATAGTGAGCAAAGGTCTTTCTACATATACCTGAAGGCTGATGAACACTTGACCTTGGTGCTCACACTGCTTTTCTAAGGTCCCAGCATAGATTTGGTCTGACTGTTAGTAGAGAAAAGAAAGGCTGAATCTTGTCTAGGCATGGTCAACCCATGCAACTCTTGACTACACCCTGAAAACCTCTGAGACTTTTTTTTGGCACAGTACTGGGGTTCAAGCCCAAGAGTGCTCGTCCACCAAGCGTGACTATGTGGGAACATAAAAAGTTTATAGCTAGGCCTGAGTTAAAGGAAAAATTTAACCCTAATATTGCTCATTCATATTCTAAATCAAGATGAGGATCTGTCTGTAAAACGTGACTGGTCTAGAAGTGACACTTTCTCACCACAACTGGCAGGTGAGAAACCAAGAAGGTCTGTGGTTGACACCCTCGAAAGCGACCCACGGTTCCTAGGGCAGCTAAAGCTGCAGTGATTCACACTCTGAATTCTGTCTTCTGAACTGCTGATGATTATTTTTTTAAACTAGGCCTATATACAACTAAAAATGTGCCTTCCCCTTTTTTCATATGTGTAGTGACTACCGTGCTAAAACTGTTTTGTTATCATAGAGAAGGAAGGGTACATTTTTAGGATGTAACCACGTCTTGACTTCAGAGAGACATTTTTGAACTGATGTTTCCCATTTCAATTGCCAGTGTCCAAAATCACCCCAGGGACTCTTGGAACTCTCCAAGACCCATCCTAGTTCCCTTCCTGCACCCTTAGTGGTGTATGATCAAATTCCATCCTAAGAAGGAGGACAGATAATGCAAATAAAAGAATTCTTGCCTCTTCTTTAGAAGATAAGTGCCTAAGGTTCTCAGAGCACTGGAAGGAACTCTTACATGAGAAATACAAGTCTTGGGCCATTCTACATAACAATGACATATACACACTGTAGAGGCATTCATTGTACACTAATATTCTGTGTTATCTTTCTAATTGTTAGAGCCTGTTGGGATCTTAAAATACCACCAAAGATGAACTATGTGAAGCTGCTTCAGCTTCCACTGGGTAACCATTCAAATACAATGGAGGAAATCTGAACTGCCAAGGGCCTAGGCAACTCCATGGAGAGCACAGAGAAAATGACTCACTTCTGAAGAAGACCCTCAGCTAAGGTTATTTACAGACCTATCAGGAGGTCCCAATTTGTCAGTTTCCCCTTCCTGTCTTTCTTTGATGAAATCAGCCCCTCTTTGTGTGGACTGCCATATAAAAAGGGGCTGTACTGGCTGAAGGAAAAAGACCTTACCGTAGAACCAAGACACAGCAATGGCTTCTATAAACACAACCGTGAGCACCGCAGGCCCCGTGGCGTATTCCTCCAGCAGTTTCACCACATAGGCTCCTCCCTGAGAGCAAGATCCAAATCTGTTAAGGGCCTCCTGGGGGGCCTCCCCCTTGCTGCACAGCCTGAAAAGCTTTTTGAAGTTCAGAGAATGATGGAAATTCCAGCCTTGAACCTAGTGTCACTACTTCAGAGCCTGCGTCTTGGAGTGGCTTTTGCAGTGTGAGCCAGGTTTTGCCACATCAGACATCTTGTCTGTACTACAGAGCCCATCACTCTTGTTTTCTCTGCTGGTGGGAATCAAACCCAGGGCCAGTGCATAGTAAACAGGTAAGTGTTCTACTCTTCAGTCCCAGCCCCAGAGCACATTTTTCTTATTTCCTTTCCCCACTAAGGAGACAAACTCCAAAAGACCTCTAGATCTACTGGAGTTTCTTCAATGCATTGAACACTTTCTGTATAAACAACCCTGCTCACCACTAAAAACTAAGATGTCTGGCTGCGAAATGTACCTTGAGTCAGCAGGACACCACCTAGGATATCTAGGGGAATACTGTCTGATAAAGGCTTTACCGTATTTGCTTCAGCTGCCAAGAAAAAAGAACACCAGAGAACATGGGACTCCTCTGACATCACAATTGTAGAGCAGACAAAGTAACATTGTACACAGAAGACACCCACTTCCCACTCTCCTGCATGTCAGGACGCCAAGGCAATATTCCCATGAAAGCAGTCTTAAGGAGTGGAAATAAACTGAAAATGAAAAATTCTATTTTTTTCCAGATATTCTGCCAAGACTGAAATATAACTGGATGTCTTGTAAAATGCTAACAGCCTCCAGATAATATGTACAGACGACAAATGGATGCTGCCAGAAACAACTTCTCTCCTTGGTGACCAACTTTTTTCCCCTGGTGCTGGAAATGAAACCCAGAGCCTCACACACACAAGACAGGCACTCTACCCCTGAGCCACACTCCTGGCCCTCAGGAACAAACATTTTCATAGCTCTAGTGATTCCCCTCCATGGGCTCCCAAACCCAGATGCCATGTGGGGACAGGAGGAAAGGAATGGCTTCTTCTGCATTTTGTGTCCCAAGAAGCCAGCTTAGAACTGAGAGCCATGGTACTTACAAAAGTCAGGGTGGTCAAGGATCCAAAGAAACAAGTAATGACCACAGCAAGCACAAACCACTCTCGGCGCCTGGCCCAGATGTGTGGGAACTCGTCCAGTACAGCTGTGATCACCCCCTCCAAGCCTGCAAACTGAGAGGTACACACAACAGTCAAGGTGACAGTGAGCAGGAGAAAGGGCAAGATTGCTAAGTGACTAATCAGGCTGATTCTGAGCAGCTCCCAGACTCACTGTCCCAAGAACACTGCTGAGAAGTACATTTCCCTGATGTCTGCTGTCATTAAAACCTATCACTAAGAACAGTCAGGAAAGAAAAGATAACAAAGGAGAGAACTTCAGGATGTGAGGTCTCTTGGAGAGTCTGGTTGAACCACAAAGGCCAACTCAAAGCTGAGACTCACT
The DNA here is from genome assembly GCA_004027165.1 of Ctenomys sociabilis. Taxonomy (NCBI): domain Eukaryota; kingdom Metazoa; phylum Chordata; class Mammalia; order Rodentia; family Ctenomyidae; genus Ctenomys; species Ctenomys sociabilis. The sequence goes on from PVKA01019200.1 coordinate 30,118, forward strand.
CCATCCTAGTCTCAGTGCAAAGAGTTAGCTGAATGCTATACAGGGCAGAGACATAAGAGGGACCTTGTCCCAGCCTTTAGGTGCCACCACCTACCTGGCCAAGAGTAAGCATGCAGGAAGGAATTCATATGTGCCGGGCCCTTCCCCTGTGCCAGGCACTTTCCCCTGTTATCCCACTAAAGACTCTCCCGTGTACTAGGTGTGGTGCATGCCATTGGTCAAGAAATGAATAAGGGCCTGGGCAGTACTAGGGAGGGCCAGCTAACACTGCCTGAGATGGCCAGTGTGGGAGGAAATGGCCTCCTTCCTCTCTGCCCATCCCCTGTCCTCTTCATCCTCCCAGAGCCCATTTGCCCTCCCTGTTCACTCACTGTGCTGTCCAAACCCAGGGTGATTAACATGAGGAAGAAGATGATGGCAAAAAACGTGGCTGCTGGCATATTGGCTATGGCTTCTGCATACGTGATGAAGAGGAGGCTGGGGCCTAAGCAGGGGGAGAGAAAAGGAAGCGGCTGCTGAGATCTGTTCCGAAAAGATGTCACAGGGTAAATAAAATTCACCCACTTGGGCAATCACAGCTCTTGTCAAGAGATGTTCTGCATGAACCGGACTTTGCCACATATGAAATGCTTCCTCACACTCCACACTATCTTACCTGCCCATTTTAGGGTTCTGGGAGGCAGGAAGGAAAGAGTGTCCCCCATGAAAACTGTGTGTCCTCAATTAACATGGGTAATAGAAACAGTCCCAAGACCCTAAGATTAGCAAAAGCAGTGCATAGAATAGGAGTTTCTACCGTATAATAATTTGGTGGTGGTGGCTTTTTTCAGGGACGATCCATATTTCTAAAGTCCCACAGCATTAAGCCCCCTCTGATGTCTTCAACTCTGGAACAGTAAAAAAATGGAATAAAGACTTCCTGCTATTTTAAAGTCCCTTTGATAGCGTGAAAGACATGTCTTCAGCCTCTTGTGGGCTAGCTCGGGGTGTCCTTATTCAGGCTGTGACAGTGGTGAAAGTACCTCATCAGGCCAAATATACAAGGATGTTCACAAAATAGCCCTGGGACTCCTTTCACTGGATCCCATCACCTCTTTTTCAACATCTGTCACACTTTTCTTTTTCTTTATGTGGAACTGGGGATTGAACTCAGGGCCTTACACTTGCCAGAGAAGCACCTATTCCACTGAGCCATCTCCCCAGCCCCCATCTCCCTGGCCTTCCACACTTTTCTCTTCTCATGACAACTTCACAGTAGATTGGTCCCATTGGCTATCTTTTATTTTACTTTGCTACAGAAGAGCATTTCTGAGGGTTAGTTGTTATTTCCCTACCGGCCCACAATCATTCCAGTACAGTCCCAGGACCCAGAACCACTGGCTTTTGCTTGGTTTCACAGTAATGGGGACTGATCTCAGGGTCTCACACAGGACAGGTAAGCACTCCACTACTAAAACACATCCCTGGCCCTTTTATTAAATTTTGGGACAGGATCTTGCTAAGTTGACAAACTAGCCTTGAATTACTGCCCCCCTGCCTCAGCCTCCTGAGACACTGGGATTACCGTTACATGCCACCACCCTGACTCCAAATCCACTGGTTTTATTTTTATTTTATTTTATTGTACCAGGAATTAATCCATTGGTTTTGTTTTTTTAATATTTATTTATTTGGTACAAGGTCTTGCTACACAGTTCAAAGTCATAGCAATCTTCCTGTCTCAGCCTCCCCAGCACTGGGATTGCAGGCATGTACCACCACATCTGGTTTCAGTGACCAGCTCAGCATGGGGCCTGCACAACATATGGTACCAGGACCAAACCGAGGTCCTCGCATTTGCCAGGGAGGTGCTTAGACCTCAGAGCTATCTCCCTGGTCCAATCCACTGGTTTTAAAGCCAACGTCCAAGTCATCCTTTCAAGGTCAGCATGTGTTGAAGGCACCAGTACTGAGCATCAATCATCTGACACAGCCCCAGTGGTCCGAATGCATAGAAAGGATTTAGCTCTCCAAAGCATTAAGTTTTCTATTAAATCTTTGAAATTTTATTTATTTATTTTTAATTTATTGTATTATATGAATTTAGCACAGGGTCTACAAGTCCTCACTACACAGATTGAACTTGCAGTGATCCTCCTGCTTCAGCCTTCCAAGTGCTGGGATTACAGGTACGTAACAACACACCCAGTCTCAATTGCTGTCTCAGTGTGCCCCACAGGTGGGGCTGGCATGGCAGGCCAGGTATTGAACCCTGGTCCCTGCATCTGCCTAACCAGGTGTTTTAATCTGCTAAACTATCTGGCTGGCCCAAATCTTTGAAATTTTGAAGGATCATTTAAAAATAACTCAAGATGGGTATTGTGGCACACACCTGTAATCCCAGGATTTGGGAGGCTGAAATAGGAGGACTACTAAAAGTTCAAGACCAGCCTGGCCTACATAGTGAGTTCAAGGCCAACCTGAACTACATAGTGAGATCTTGTCTCAAAAAAGACAAAAAATAAAAAAGTTCAAAAGTCAGTTATCTGTAAATATTCAAAGTAAAGCACTGCAGTAGGATCAGGGACCTACACAGAGCCCGGTGTCCTACCTGCATCTTTGGCCACCTCGGACACATCTTCGTTCCTCATCTCAGCCATGTACCCCAGCACCGTGAAGATGACAAATCCCGAAAGGAAGCTCGTCATGCAGTTCACCACACTGGTCACCAGGGCATCTCTAGAGTAGAAAGCCCAAGGGGCCTGAGACAGTTGTAGCATGGGGAGTCTAAGAAGCATCAGGCTGTGTGCCTGCTCTGCCAACACAGGTGGGTGTGGTTCAGAGGATCCTGGTGGAGTCCCCGTGTCCCTTCCCCTTCTCCCAAAGCCCAGGCTCTCAGGCTTGAAGTGCAAACACTGTGACACAGTGTGGGGAAGAGTGGCAGGTAAGGGGTTAAGGGGTGTCTATGCTTGTGAAATATCACAGCATAGACCTCTCTGCTCAGCCAAGAATTGTTCTACAGTGAGCTCCAGGCTAGAGGGTGGGGACAGGATAGAGTCTAGGCCTCAGGTGTATGAAGTCCTCACAGTAGATGTTTGACATTTGACACAGTCTTCAGTTGAAGTCACAGATTTGTTACAAAGAAATTCTTACTTTTTTGTTCTTGTTGTTAGTACTGGGGATTAGTTGTTATGTCAGGGCCTTTTCACTAAGTGATATGCCAAGACCCTGTATTTTTGGAGACAGGATTATACGAAGTTGCTAAATGGCTCAGGCTAGGGAATTTGTTACCCTCTTGCCTCATCTTTCTAGAGTACTAGGATTACAAATGGGTGCCAACGTGCCTGACTTAACTTACTACATTTTAAAAAGAAGACCTCATCAGATAGTTTCATATTGGTGTCCCAGTGCAAAGTCATATTGCTTAAGGGACATGTGTATTCCTCATTCTCAGTTTTTGTCCTTTTGACATAGGGTTTCACTATGCAGCTCCCACTGGCCTTGAACTTACTTTATAGCCCAGGCTGGCCTTGAACTCCTGGCAATCTACCTGCCTCAGGCTTCCAAGTGCTGGGATTGCAGGCGTGCACCAACATGCCAAGCAAACTCATTTTTAAAAAAATCCTACAAGTGTTTTATCAATGGCACAAATTGTAGAACATTGCTCTCTGTGATAGGACAATTAAATCTAGAGGTGATATGTGGAGTGACATTTAAGTGATAACTGGTATAATACCCCTTGTTGTCTGCAGTGTCTCCTACAACTCAATGCCAGGCAACTGTGCCCTCCTGAGAGGCAGTTCCATCCTCATCCCTTCTAGCCAGGCCAAGGCCATTGGTTCAATCACCTGACTCCAGATCGGCTAACTTTTGCTCGCTCCCCTTCCGAGCTTTGCGTGGGGGCCCCAGACACTCACTGGTAACAGTTGTTGTTGAACTTGTTATAGCTGGCAAAGGCCAGGAGAACCCCAAAGCCTGGACCAAGAGAGAAGAATATCTGAGCAGCAGCATCGATCCACACCTGGAAACAGCAGGGGAGGGACACAGGGGTGGGGGCAGAGGTGAGATCCAGGCTGCCACTGGCTCACGGCAGGGCAGCATCTCTCGCGCCACCACGCGGCTATATTCAGGGCATAAAGAAACAGCTTTTGGAGCTCCTTCCAGAGACAGCCACATACTCGATATAAACACATGTGATTTATCACCCTATCATATAGGTTTCAACCCATTCAGTGCCCTTAACTGCATTTCTGGATTGTGATGTTTATATTTCTGGCTTAAAGCATCACCGCACACTTGCGTGTTGAAATTAAATTTCCTTCATCTCTCTTGTCCTACTTGAAGGAGAATTAGCTTCCTCTAATAAATGACAGACAGGCGCACACTGCCTCCCTCAGTGTCTTACCCCTGTCTCCAGGAGTTTCTGCCAGTTGGGCTTCAAGTAGAAGAGAACACCTTTCCACGCTCCTGGGAGTGTTGCGCCCCTCACCAGCAGTATAGAAAGGACGATATAAGGAAAGGTAGCTGTCACCCACACCACCTGTAGGGAAGGAGAGCAGAAACTCAGGTTATTACCAGAGAGAACAAGAAAGGGAGACGAGTGGCAGCAATGTTGTTTCCCTAAAGACTCAGAGAAAGCACCTCTTTGTTTAATCATTTAGGAGGTACAGTCGGTGTGGCCAGAAGCTTTCAGCCTTCAGAATCTGGGAGGGACTTGACTATGTTGCCTGTACCACCTATCCCAAAACCCTCCCATTTGTAAAAAGAAGAAATATAGAGCAGGAAATAACATATTTAACCTGTGCAGACAGAGCAGCAAGCATAGCCCATG
>PVKA01019201.1:8509-42524 GCA_004027165.1 Ctenomys sociabilis
AGGTAAAGAGTTCATGAACAAACATATATTCGCACGGGAAGCTCTTGAAAGAATCAACAAATGGGATCAACTTTTCCTAAAGAGCTTCTGCATGTCAAAAGAAATTGTCAACAGAGTGAAAAGACAACCCACAAACTTTGAAAAAATCCTAACTAATAAGCAATCAGACAGTGGTCTACTGTCTAGAATTTATAAAGAAATGGAAGCAGAGTGGTTTAAGAAAACAAATTCCAACAATATGCTATATACAAGAAACACATTTAACCCATAAAGAAATTCATAGGCTGAAAGTCAAAGGATGAAAAACAATAGTACATGCTCCAGGACCTCACAAAAAACCGTGGATAGCTATTCTGTTCACAGAAAATCTAAATTTCAAAACAAGAATGATCAAAAAAGATAAAGTTCACTATATATTGGTAAGGAGAAAATTTCCAGAGGAGGTAACAGTCATAAACACATATGCACCAAACACGGGAGTACCCAACTATAAAACACAAATTTTAAAGGTCATGAAAAATCTGCTAACCAATATCACAGTCTTAACAGGGCAATTTAATACCCCCTTATCTAAAAAAGATATATTAAGCAGGCAAAAAATAAGCAAAGAAGTAGAAGAACCAAACCAAACCTTTGTATAAATGGACTTAATGGACATATAGGTAGTGTTCAAAATGACAAAGTCTGATGTCACATTCTTTTCAGCTGCACATGGGGTATTTTCTAAAACAGATCACATTATAGTTCATAGATCTTAAGTGTATGCAAGAAAACAGAAATTATCCCATGCATATTGTCTGAGCACAGTACAATGAAACACGTGCATTAACATGGAAGTTAAGGACAAAATAAACCAAAAAAATCCCATAAACATATAAAAATTAAGTAACACTATCCTGAACAACCAATGGGTTACAGATGAAATTAAACAATATCTACAATCCAATGCAAATTCAAACACAACTTATAGGCATTTGTGGGATGCAGTGAAAGCAATTCTTGGAGGGAACTCACATATTAGGAAAACAGAGAGAGAACAAATAAACACCTAAATGTGCACCTCAAGCCTCTAGAAAAAGGAAGAGTAAACCAAGTCCAAAGCCCAAAGATGGGAAGAAATCATAAAGATTAGAGCAGAAATCAATACAATTAATTCAAAGAAAACAACACAAAAAATTAATGAATACAAAAGCTGGTTCTCTGAAAGATTAAATAAATTAATAAACTCCTATTGCCTGACCATATCAAAAACAAGAAAGAAAAAAAAAACTCAAATTCAAGCCATAAGGAATGAAAAAATCTTTGGAAATTCAGAAGACCATCAGTAGCTACTTGGAAAATCTTTAGTTCAGAGAATCAGTGACACAGAAGAAATGGTCAAGTTCCTAGATAGGTGCAAACTACCAAAACTAATCTTTATGATTTCCTCCTTTAATTTCAGTTTGAACCAGGATTTCCATTTTTTTCTTAAATATCTTCAAGTTTCGCATTAGATTACTTATTTAAACATACTGTATTTTCCTATGTAATAATTTGTTACAAATGAACTTCCTTCTTATATCAGCTTTCACTGTCTCCCAGATGCTCCTAGTGTGGTGTACAGGCATTGTCATTGTCTTCCAGAAATGTTTAATTTCTTTCTTGATATTTTTTTGTGAACTACTGGTCATTCAGGAATAGATGATTAGGTTTTCAAGTATTTCTACTTTTTCTGTGGTTTCTTCTGTGGTTAATTGCTGTTTTTGTTGCACAGTTGTCTTGTAAGTATAGGGATAGCAATTCTTATATATTTACATAATCAGAATTTTTGAAATAATTTGTGATAATTTTTGGAGAAAATACCATATGTTGCATAAAGCAATGTATAGTTTATCATAAAAAAATAAAATCAATAATAAAAGAAAAGAAACAGGAAGTTAATAACAAAAGAAACTTGAAAAAGGCTCAAGGAAATTAATACTCTCCTCAGCAATTAAAAGATCACAGATGAAATTAAATAATGTCTACAATCCAAGGAAAATTCAAACACAATTTATCAGAATTTGTGGAGTGCAATGAAAGCATTTCTCAGACGGAAACTGGTAGTGGTGAACTCACACATCAGGAAAACAAAATGAGAACAAATAAATACCCTAAAGCTATACCTCAAGCTAATAGAAAAAAAAAAAAAATCAAGTGCAAATCTGGAAGATGGGAGGGAATTATGAAGATCAGAGCAGAAATCAACACAATTGAGAAAAAGAAACAATATCAATAATTAATAACTCAAAGATGTGGTTCTATGAAAATAAAAAGAAATAAAAGAATAATTAAAAGAAAGAAATAAAAGAAAGAAACAATTCAATTCAAGCAATAAAGAATGAAAATGGTGACATTACTACAGGTCCTGTGGAAATTCACAAGATTATCAATATCCATTTTGAAAATCTTTAATTTGACACTGTAGAAAAAAAAAACAGAAGAAATAGATTTCTAGATAGGTACAAATTACCAAAAAATCAAGAAAATATTAAAAATCTGACCCAATAGTAGCCAATAAAATTGATAAGGTAATAAAATTTTACCAGCAAAGAAGATTTTAGTTTCTGATGGATAAACAGCTGAATTCTACAAGAAATTTAGAGAAGGTTTAATTCCAATACACTTCAAACTTTTCAATGAAATTGAAAAGGAAGAAATTCTCTTTAGTTCATTTCTGGAGGTAAACATTACATGCATACCAAAATCAGAGAAAGACCCCCACAAGAAGAAGAGAATTATATGCCAATCTCTCTTATGAAGGCAGACACAAAAATCCTAAATAAAAGACTATTAAATAGAATGCAACAAACCATCACAAAGATTATACACCATGACCTGCTGAGATTCATCCCAGGGATTCAAGGATGATTAATCTGTAAATGGATATACCATATCAATAGAACCAAAACTGAAAAAAAAAAAAAAACACCCCATATCTTATTAGGTGCAGAAAAAGCTTTTGATAAAAACCAACACTCACTCATGATAAAAATTTTACAAAAAAGTGGAATAGATGGCCTATACCTCAATCTGATAAATGCTACTTATGACAAACCAACAGCTAACATTATTCTAAATGGAGAGGAACTGAAAACTTTTACTGTATAAAATCAGGTACAAGAAAAGGATGCTCACTGTTATCATTCTAATCAATATAGTTCTGGAAACAACAGGCAGACCCATTAGACAAGAGAAAGAAATAAAAGGATTAAGAATTGGAAAGGAAGAAGTTAAACTATCATTATTTGAAGATGACATGATATCTACATGGAAGACCCAAAAAGCTCCACCAAGACTCCTAGAATTAATAAACAAATTCAGTAGCATAGCAGGATACAAAGTCAACACTCAAAAGTCAATAGCATTCCTTTACAAAATCAACAAACTTGCTGAGAGAGAAATTAGAGAAACAATAGCATTCACAATAGCATTCAAATATATGGCATATTTACAAATTAATCTAACACAGGAAGTAAAAGATCCATACAATGAAAATTATAATACACTGAAAAAAGAGATCGAAAAGACTTAAGTGGAAAAATATTCATTGCTGCTGTATAGGAGGAAGAATCAACACTGTGAAAATGGCCATAATTCCCAAATTGTTTTACAGATAATGCAATCCCAATTAATATTCTATCAGTATACATCACAGATCTAGAGAAAACATTCCTAAAATTCATTTGTTATCAGAAAAGACCTGGAATAGCCAAACAGTCCTTGCTAACCAAGATAAGGAAGGAGGCATTACAATTTCTGACTTGAAATTATACTACAAAGTTACAGGGATAAAGTCACTGCGATAATGGCAAAAAAATAAACAAATTGGAGGATCAGTGGAACAGATTAGAAGATGCAGACAAAGCTAAAACACTCTCAGCCACCTTATCTTTGATACAGGGGCCAAACAGGTTCACTGGAAGAAAGATAGCATTTTTAACAAATGATGCTGAAAAAATTGGTTTTGCACATGCCAGAGTCTGAAGCCATGCACTAAAGTCTAATGGAGTAAAGACCAAAGTATTAAAGCAGAAACACTAAATCTACCAAAAGAAAAAGTGGGTGGAAATCTTGGAGACATAGGGATAAGCAGAGTTCATCAACAAAAAACAAACTGCCAGGAAAATACTTCAAAGAATCAACAACTGGGATCTCATCTTATTGAAAAAGTTTTGCAGATCAAAAGAAATCACCAACTGATTGAAAAGAAACCCATAAGTTGGAAAAACTCTTAACCAACAGTAACTCACACAAAGGACTTCTATGTAGAACCCATAAAGACAAAAAAAGGCTTCCAAAATTCAAAGACCCAAACCAAAAATGGTCATCTGAGAGGAATTTTTCCATTTTCTTAACTCTTTTCAATCTCTTTTTTTCCTTTTCTTCTGTCAAAGGAATAAAAAAAATGGCAAGTACGTAAATGAAAAAATGTTCCACAGCACTGGTCATTCAAGAAATGCAAATTTAAACAACATTAAGATTCCATCTAACCCCAGAAAGAATGGCTAACATTGGGAAGTCAGCCAATAATGAATGCTGGAAGGGCTATGAGGAAAAAGGAACTCTTCTCTGTAGGTGGGAGTGTAGACTGGTACAACTTCTATGGAAATCAGTGTGGAGATTCCTCAGAAAAGTAGGATTAGCCACCTCTTCTCTTACTTTGTATTTTCCCAGAGCACCTGAAAACATCACACCATAGTGATATATGTTTATAGCAGCACAATTTGTCATAGCTAAATCTTGGAAACAACTCAAATGGCCATCAACCAAGGAATGGATAAAAATAGATGTGGTATTTTTACATAATGGAGCATTACTCAACTAAAAGGAAGATAAACTTGGGTCTTTTATAGGTAATTGGATACATCTAGAGACTATACTCTAGATGAAATAAATCAGACCCACATTTGTAAACATCGTATTGTCACTCCAGTGTAAGAACCTGAAAGAATAAATAAAATCTGAATGGTATAATAGATACAGCAAAAGGCAATGAAACTAAACAGGAGGAATAAATAATTAAGATGAGAGAATGGTAAAAGGAGGAGAAACTCATGGAACTATACATACAGGATAGCTAAAATGATTATGCTACTAATTTCTATCATTTTTTTTGTAGGTAGCAGTTAATGCTTAAAATATATACTTAAAATATATACTGTAATCTGAGCAACTACATTGAAGACAATAGCGTGTAATATAACAACCACTATTCAATAGCTTTCATTTTTTTTTGCTGTTTTTGTAATGTGTATTGTTTCTAAAGTCTTATTTATTAATTTTATACTCTCTTTGAAATAAATTTTAAAAAATAAAAAGGACAAATTCCTACCAAGTAGCTCAGTAGATTAAAGCACCTGCAAGCAGGCACAGGAGCCAAGGGTTTGACTCCTGGGGCACTTCTGGAGTTCACTGAGATGGAAATTGAGACTGGGCGAGGTGGCACACACCTGTAATCCAATGTCTTGGGTGGCCGTAAACAGGTGGATCATTATGAGTCTGATCTAGTAGTGAGACACTGAACACACTATAGACCCTTCCCTGAAAGACAAATAAAGACAAATAAAGAATTAAAAGGACAAGGAAAAAAATTTCAAGTTTTATGGAAAGAAAGAGTCAATGTTTTGATTGATCAATCTTGCATGCCTATATTTGGTAGTGTGATCGACAAATTTGATGATAAAGATCTGTAATTTAACAACCACTGTTAATTTCTTGTTTTGAAATTCTGTACCACTTTTCTTGTCTTACAGCGCTTTCTTTGTCTTTGTTCTTGTTAATTTTTTTCTCTTTAAAATAAAAAAGCTGTAAGATTATAAGTAATCCATTGTCAGTGAATGAAACTGAACAAATAATGATAATAAAAGAACTATCAAAGAAGAAAATCCCTGGTGCTTATGGATACACTGTTGAATTCTACAAAACTAAAGATGCTATATTTCCAATACTCATCAAATTCTTTAATGAAATTGAAAGGAAAATGATATTCTTAACATCTTTCCTTGAAGCAAGCATAATGTAATATAAGTACTCATGGTAAAATTTGGCGAGAAAGAATACTGTTTCCAGAAAAGCCACCCTTCAGAAATCAAAGATACATCGTCTTTCTCAGAGCAGGGAAAAAGGAAAAGAGGTGGGGAGAGAAGGATTAGAGGCCACATTCCAACAAGGCTGATTAAAGAAAGATGCATTAGAGATATTCATGGAAATTATGAAAGAATATGAGTGTTTTGAAAAGGGGACATAATGGAAAATGGATCTCCATCCATAAATGGAAATCTCCATCCTATAAATGGAAAATCAACCAGAAAGATGATTCACCTAAATCAACCAAGACATGTGAGACATTGAAATGGAGAAGCAGAGCCACTGCTGGGCCACCTCTGTACCACTCACTGGGGAGCTTGCCTTTTGGGGAGCAGCTCTAACAGCCTACAAAAGCAGAGTCCTGGGATAGCTTCCCTGCATACGCTCCTTCCCGCTGACAGAGGAGTCCAAGTGTTGGAGAAAGCCACAGTTGGGACCTCAGGGAAGCCAGCAGCAATCAGGAAGAAAGGAAAATTGGCTCTTCCTCTCCTCCAATTATCATCACAAACACTGAGGAAACCTGAGACGGAGAAACAGAGACAAAGACAGAGATAAAGATAGGTAAAGAGACAGAGACAGAAAATGAAACAAAAAACAATCAAGGCAGTGGATCCCTCCAAAGACTATCCACTTTCCCAAAAGCAGAATCAGGGGAACCAGTGGTGAAATAAACCAAATGGCAAGTAGCTAAGCTGTATGTCACGATTAAAGAGAAACTGAAAACTTCAGTGGGTGCAAGGGTGATACAACCAAAAATACAGCAAACAGGCACGTACAATGAACAATATAAAGAAACATAACATTGGAAGAGCTCATTAAAACAATTTAAAACATGACAAATTAACCAAGGCACAGACTCCACAAAAAAGTTTAAAATGAAATCCCAGAGTGAAAATTATATAGAATTTATACACAACACAAATGACTAATGTGGGTTTCAGAATCCAAATTGGCCTTTGGAAACTGAGAAATAAAGAGTAATACATGGTGATAGACACAGAGAAGCCTTAAAAACAGTGAGAGAGCCTCATAAAATAGCCACTAGATGAGGCTAAGGAAACCAATGCAAGGCTAATGTGGCTAGTGAGCAGTTAGGAGCCAGCGCCCACGACAAAACAATCTGTTTATAGAACTGAACAAAAAATGCTCCAAGCCTGAGGAAAGAATTCAACAACTGTTGCAGAATGCCAGATATCTACAGTGAAAGCTCCCCATGAAAAAGCATACTCAAAATTTCAGAGGTCCACTGAAAAGAATCGTAAAAGCATAAAAGCAAAAAAAAAAAATAATTTATAAAAGCAAACCCATTCGGAGTACACCTGACTTCTCAACAAAAACATTAAAGGGGCTCTAGGTCCAGCCACGAAGATGGCTTCCCGGAACCAAGAGAGCGACCCAGGGCCTCACCCGGTTTTTATTCAGTGAGGGAGTGGCTTGAGGACTGAGAACTGTGGGAAGTAGGTGACTACTGTGAGCTGAGCTAGGTGTGGGGCCTACACTTACCTCTGCCATATGCAGAGAGGATATGCAGAGAGAGTAATCTGCATTATATAGTATTTAATGTTTTGGGAAGTCTAGGGCTTCAGCTTTGTTGTAGTCTTTCAAGCCCCAGGAAGTCATAGCCTCTGTCTCGAGGCTTGATCCCAGCTGGCAGCGCGGAGCATTAGTTCTACCATCCTGTCTCCCCCCGGCTCATGTTAAGGAGCAGCAGGCTTACCAGGGAAACACGATGATGAAAAATATAATTTAGTGTCCTCATTTTCGCCATGGGCTACATGGAAAGTGGTAGATTGGAATCAACTTCATGGGATTCCAATAACGTAACTTTGGGATTACAAATATTGGTTTCTTGGACTGAGACAAGGACCAGGAAGTGTCTCCTACATAAGAGCCTGCCTGGGTTTGATCCCTGGTACCACATGCTATGCCAGCCCTGAGCCAAGCCAGCCACTAAGATTGGGCAGGGTGGTGCATGGCTGTAAAAGTCAGTGCTGGGGAGGCTGAGACAGGATGATCACTGTGAATTTGAACTGCACAGCAAGACCCTGTACCAGAGGGAGGGAGGGAGGGGGGGGAAGAAAAACACTATTATGTGGTCTAGGTAATCTCTATAGGCATGTGTTTCCCAAAATGAATAATTTGGTGTTTTTTTCTTTTCTTTTTTTTTTGCTATTAACAGTAACAAAAGAATATTGTTATTAATATCCAAAAGATACTTTCTGTTCATTTTCTGTATTATTTACACATTTTCTATTTTATTGACTTCTGTTTTTTGACCAATTTTCCTTCTGTATTTCTTGACAGGATTTGCTCTTCTTTTTAAAATTTGACAACTTTATAAGCTACATGTATAAACTTAATGTAATAAATTTTCACAAATAGATAAAACAATAAAAACAATTCAATAATTGAAAAAGAAAGGGGATACAAAGGAAGGACCATTTTGAATCTATATATTCAAAATAGTTAGGATGGATATATAGCCACATTCTCTTAATTCAATGAGTAGAAAGATTTTTTCTAATAGTGTTTGTGGACAGGATATTATGTCTGAATCTCATACAATGAATAACCACTAAGACAATAATATGCAATGTATTAATTATTGAAACTGTCCTACTAATCAGTTTCAAATCTGTCTCATTGCCATTCGTTTCTCAATAAAATTATTTTAAAAATAAAAAATAAAAGTAAACAAAACAAAACAAAACAAAAAAAAAAACCAAAAACATTAAAGGTCAGGAGATTTTCAAGTGTTTCACACCCTGAAAGAAAACAAATTTCAAACCAGCCAATTTATTCTGTGAAACCATCTTTCTAAAATGATAGAGATAAAGGTCTTAAGGTGTCAAAGAACATTTAATAGATTTATGAATACCAAACTAGCACTCAATAAGACACTCAAGAATGTCCTAGCCAACAATGAAGACAATAAAGCAAAAGAAAAATTCAGATAGAATGCACATATCAAGGAAAGTGAGTAGTTAAGTGAAATGGAAATATTTTTAAAATGAACAGAAAAAGACCCACAATGATAGGAATAAATCAATATTTTTAGTATTAACTCTCATTCTATGGCAGACGGTATTAAAAAAGCAGAATCCAATGAATGGTCTGAATTCAGGGAACTCATATAAACATTATAAAATCATTTCCCATGATTCATCCCAGTGATGCCAGAATGGTTCAACATACATAAATCAATAAAGTATACATAAATCATGTACACATATGGGAAGCTCTCATACAATGTATTTGTGTATGTGTTACAAGTCTTATTACACAGCTTGGACTCATAGTGATCCTCCTGTTTTTAGCCTTCCCAGGGCTGCTACTGCAGGCATGCAGGCATGTTCCACCACGTCCAGTCTAGTTGGCCAGCTCAGCACATCTGGGTGCAGGGCCAGTGTGCTGGGGGATCGCACCCTGGTCCCTGCACTTGCCTAAGCAGGTGCTTGTCAACTGAACTATCTAGCTGGCCCTCTTGATACACCAGATTAACAAAATAAACAGCAAAGGCTACATGATTCTATATTCAATAAATTCAGAAAAAAACATTTGACTAAATTCAATATTTTTTCATAATTAAACACTCCTAAGAGTTAGGCATAGAGGAAATGTACCATCTGACAATGAAGAGCTGTATAGATGATCAACCAGTAACTAATTTATACAAGAGTTAAATATAAGAGTTTCTCTTAAATTTTCTCTTCAATAGATAAGGATGCCTGTTTTCGCCAATTATATTCAATGTAGTACTGGAAGTTTGAGTCAGAGCAAGAAGGTAAAAGCTAAATTTATCAAATTGTCTCTGTTTGCAGAAAACATGATTATATATATAGAAAGCTCTGAACATTATACTCCAAAATTATTAGAACTAATAAATAAATTCAGTAAAGTTGCAGAAGATAAAATCAATATATAAAATCAGTAGTGTCTTGGGACACTGACAGAAAGCTACACATAAAAGAATTTGATGAAGCAACCTCATTTATAATAACTATAAAATATAATAATTAAGAGTAAATGTGACCAAGAAAATAAAATGTTTATATAAAAATTTAAAACATTGATTAAAGAAGTTTGTTATGGCTTGTGTCTAGTTGTCCCCCAAAAGCCTCATGTAGTCATGTGGTGAACTTCTAGAGTTTGTGGTTAACTCATGATCCACGGGGATCATGGGTGTGAGTGCTGCTGAGATTATGGGTATGAGCACTATATCCACCTGGGGCAGACAGCCTGAATGCAGCATAAGGGAGACCAATTTGTTCCCTGTAGCCATTGTTGCTGCTACTCCCCCATTTTCCTCTCTTCTCTTTGCAACTTCCATGAAAGATTGCTCTACCATGTGCCACTCTGCCTTGAAGCCAGCTGAGTATGGACTGAAATGTCCATTATCCATGACCTAAATAAACCTTTACTTTGATTGTTGGATATTTGTCCAAGCAATGAGAGAAGAGTCACAAATGACTGTTCCTAGATTTGAAAAATTAATATTTCTAAAATATCCTTACTGCCCATAGTGAGATATAGATTCAATATAATCCCTATCAAAATAGTAGTGATATTCTTCATGGTCAGAGTAAAACCACAGAAGTTCATATGGAATCACAAAACCTTCCAAAGTCAATGTAATCTTGAGCAAAACAGAGAAGGCTGGAATCATCACAGAACCTGACTTCAAAATACTCTAAAAACTATAGTATGGTACTGTAGTACCATATAGTATGGTAGTATGGTACTGACTTAAAATTAGACACATAAACTAATGAAACAGAATAGAGCTCCCAGAATATACAATGGGAAGAGTATTGTCTCCTGAAACCTAATGTCGAGAAAGCAGCTATTCAAGTCAAAAGACTTTGTCTCTTTTCCATCTTATAAGATGGCAGGCAAAAGAACTGAGAAGCCAGATACTAAAGAGAAGAAGCCCTAAGCCAGGAAGGCTGCTGCCTGTGGCACTAGTTAGAAAGAGTAAGGTGAAGGCAAGAAAGTCCAAGAAGGGGCAGCCTCACTGAAGCCAAAATCCTGTCCTGGTTAGAGGAATTGGTAGATACTTCCAATCTGCTATGTACTCCAGAAAGGCTTTGTACAAAAGAAAATATGCAGCTGCTAAATAAAGGTTAAGAAGAAAAAGAAGAAGTTCTTGTGACTATCATAAAACCAGATGCTGGTGACAAGAATGGTGGTACCCAGATGGTTAAGCTTTAAAAAATGCCTAGGTACTACCATACCGAAGATGTGCCCTGAAAGCTGTTGAGGCAGGAAACCCTTCAGTCAGCATGTGAGGAAACCTTGAGCTAGCATCACTCCTGGCACCATCTTAACCATCCTTACCAGGTGTCAAAGAGGCAAGAGAGTGGTCTTCTTGAAGCAATTGGCCGGTGGCTTGCTGCTTGTGACTGGGCCTCTTAGCCCTAATTGTGTTCTACTACAAAGAACACAGCAGAAATTTTTCATTGCCACCTCCACAAAAATTGGTATAAGAAAAGTGAAATTCCCCAAACACCTCAGTGATCACCCTCTTAAGAAGAAGAAACACCTCTCTGCAAGAAGAAAAAATTGCAGAAACCCAGTCACCAGGAGGGTGAGATCTTCAACACTGAGAAAGAGAGATGCCATATTTCAGAGCAGGGAAAGGTGGATCAGAAAATGGTTGACTCACGGATTTCACCAAAAATCAAAGCTGTTCCTCAGCTCTGGTTCTACCTGTGATCCATTTTTTTGCTCTGACAAGTGGAATTTTCCTCATAAATTGTTGTTCTATATTTCTTACTAAGAATCTAATTAAATAACCGATACTTTTTTTAAAAAAGAAATTATGCCTTTGTCAACTTTTAGTTAATAAAAGATTTAAATGTATGTAAAAAAAGATTTAAATGTATGAAACTACTAGAAGAAATAGCACAATAGGTGAAAATCTTTACAACTGTGGCAGTCAAAAAATATGATGTAACATCAAGATAAAAACTCTATGTGTGCAAAAGAAAACCAGTATAATAATGAATATATACTCTATAAATGGCAGAGGATATATACAAATGGTACATTAGACCATCAGTTAATATTTGAAATATGCAAAGAATTTCTTATCATTAAATGCAAGGGATTTAACACTTGGGATAAAAAAATTGTAAACATATTTATAAAAGAAATTTAATACATAAATATCTATTCATGGACTTGACAAATTAATATTGCTAAAGTGTCCTTACTGTAGGAAGGAATATTAGGCTTTCCTATTGCCTTGGGCTGATTTTCTTAGCCTCGTCTAGTAGCTATTTGATGAGTCTCTCATATTGTTTTTAACGCTTCTGTGCGTATACCACCATGTATTAATTACTATTCATATTACTCTGAAATTTCTCTCTTGTGTAAATTAGTGTTCCATAGATTTAATGTAATTCCTATCAAAACAGTAATAATATCTAATGGTAAGAAAACAAACCACTGCATTAAAAATATGGGCAAAGGCCCTGGATATAAATGTATTAAAAGAAAACATACAAATGGCTAACAAGTGTACGAGAGTAGCTTCTCAACCTCACCAATCATCAGGGAAATTCAAATTAAAACTCAATGAGCTATTTCTTCTTAGAAATGAAGATGCTGCCCTCTGAAAGAAGACATCAAATGCTGGTGAGGACATGGAGAAACAGGCCTCTTGCGGCACTGTTGGTGGGAATGTAAATCAGCTGAGCCATTCTAAGACACTGTATGAAGGTTCCTCAACAAAAATTTATTTTTATTTTTGTTTTATTGAAGTACAAATATGAATCAGACAGTTTTAAGATACCTTGACAAGATGGATTTGATAAATTAATACATTGCAAACTATTTTTATAATGTTTTGGTATCATAGAAGGTGCATACATGATATTATACCAACAGACATTATTATACCATATGTCCCTATCAGTAAATAGTGTGCAGCTCTTTGTGTATCTTATTTTTCATACCTGAATTACATCAAAGATTCAATAATTAATACTTTTTACCTTGATATTTTCCTAGTGGTTATCCATAGTACTAGAAGCTGACATAATATTCTGTCCAACCACCATTAGTGTAAATCTTGCCTCTCATAGAATTGTGTAGAAGCACAGCGCTATCTATCCCAACTGTACTGTCCATACACACACATCATGATTCTTCCTTTCTATACCCCTTCATTTGTCTACACCTGTCAGAGATGGGCACTCCATTTTCATTCAACTAACTTAGGTACTTGAACTCAATGACACAATAGAACACAGTCCGGCATTCCACAACAATAGTGAGTTATCCGAAGAAGTTGTCAACCATATCCATTTATAGCTCGACTTATTATTATGGCCCCACAATGTATACTTCATTTTTATACTTTTCTGCTGGATGGTTAAGACCTAGATAGAGCAAGACCAATATACCAACACATGTAGCTTATGTTTTTTATGAGGTCAGTGAAGTCTCCTTAGGGTTTCTCTTGTAGTCCTGTGCATTATTATGTAGATCCTTTGTCTGTGTCATCCATGTGGATGTAAATTTAAAAAAAAACAACAACAACAACAAACAGACCTATGAATTACTGTACATGTCTAAGCAAAACAATTTAACTCAACCTGTCAGAAAGATGTCTGCCCTCCTTTGCTTATTCTAGTATTGTGTGAAATGCATAATATGAAGAATCTACCTAACTGGGTGTTAGTTATTCTTCTCTCATGCCTGGGACCTTCAAAATGAAGGAAGGAAACGTTTATTTAGTTCACAGTTAGTGGAGCTTTCAGTCCATACTCAGTCAGCTCCAAGGCAGACTGGCACATGGCAGAGGGCAGTAGTTCATGGCGGTGGAAGCAGGAGCAAAAGGAGGAGTAACAGCAACAATGGCAAAGGAGAGCAAGTCTGTCTCCCTTATGTGGCATTTTGGCTACCCACCCCAGGCAGTGTGCAGTACTCACACCCATTGTGCCACCAGCACTCACACCATAATCCCAGGGGATCGTGAGTTCATTGCAAAGTCTAGAAGTCCACCACATGACTGCATGAGGCTTCGGTGGGACAACCAGCCACAAACTATAACACTGGGTGTCAGTGGGTATATCACCAGGCTGTCCACCATCATACTTCCACCTTTCAGACTTCTTTTCTTTTTTGTTATGTTCCAGACATCTCAGTTGTTCCAACTCACACTTGATAAGTCCACTGGAATAGTCAATGAAGCAATTTGATGAAAATTTAACGATTTTCTTTTTCTTCCTTCCTTCCTTCCTTCCTTCCTTCCTTCCTTCCTTCCTTCCTTCCTTCCTTCCTTTCTTTCTTTCTCTTTCTTTCTTTCTTTCTTTCTTTCTTTCTTTCTTTCTTTCTTTCTTTCTTTCTTTCTTTCTTTCTTTCTTTCTTTCTTTCTTTCTTTCTCTTTCTTTCTTTCTTTCTTTCTTTCTTTCTTTCTTTCTTTCTTTCTTTCTTTCTTCCTTCCTTCCTTCCTTCCTTCCTTCCTTCCTTCCTTCCTTCCTTTCTTTCTTTCTTTCTTTCTTTCTTTCTTTCTTTCTTTCTTTCTTTCTTTCTCTTTCTTTCTTTCTTCCTTCCAGTACTCAGGATTGAACTCAGGACCCTGTGCCTGCCAGGCACTTATTCTACTGAGCCCAATATAACCATTTTTCAGGTGTCTTAAATATGTGAATATATATAGAAAAACCCATAAATCTCAACTGTTTAAATTTAACCTTTTGAAAAGAAGTTGTGAACCTAAAATAAAGGTTAATATTACACTGCTTCTAGAACAGAAATTGAGGATGTTTGTATCTAGGATTTGCCAACATTTCTTAGGCAAAATTCTGAAAAGAGAAACTATAGAAGAATGATAAGAAATACTGAACTAAAATTTAAATTTCTGCAACTTTTTGTGCAATCAAAAAAGAGACATTGTTCAGCATTATAAAAAAATACATTTGACACTGCACAAAAATCTCAGATGCATTACTGTAGGATAAGAAATAAGGCATTAGGACTTCATGTGCTGTGTTATTCCACTTATATAACATCCCAGAACAGCTAAGGCTAATACACAGTCCAGCACTTAAACAGAGATAATTGCTGTTTCAGGAGGGAGAAGTTATAGGAAAGTGCCTGAGAGACTTTCTGTGACTAAGAAAGTGGTCTAAGTTTTTAAAGGACATAAGTTACAGGTGTTTATACCATTTTTCAAGATGCCTAGATTTGTACATGTACATGTGTGCATTTCTAAGTATGTAAATTTTAGTTTAAAAAGAAAAAGAACTGTAAATACATTTTGAAATAGAAAATTCAAAATGTAGGAACACAGATCCAAAGTTGCACTTTAAAGTGATAAGTAAATTTTAGGGCCAAAGAACTTGCTTTTATTCTTGATAATGGGAAGAATATCAGTTATTCTCCTTCCCTCAGAAAGCAATCCAGAAAGAAAATGTGAATACCACCAATGGGTGACTACTATGAGGAATAAGATTTTTCCCTCAGATCTTCCTGTACTGAATGGGATACCTCATGTGTTCATGCTGCTGATAAAAAAGGTTTGAGCAGGAAAATTAAGCAGGCATGGATGGTGGGGGATGAAGAACAGAATGAAGGAATGAAGAACTCCAATCTCAAGAGCTATTTCTCCCAGAGTGTGTTTTTCTTTCTTTTTTACAGTTCTGAAATTTTATTTCAAAGTTAGTTCTCATCCACATTCACTGTCTGGAGATTTTTAAATATTGTAACAGGGACATAGGTTACCAAGGTATATAGTTTGTTTGGTAAATCTTTATCCCCATTCACTTCTTGGACAACTGTAAACGGATATACAATATGGAACATCCCTTATTCCTTTGGCCCAGATAGCTTTGCTGAGCCTGATGTCATTGTACACATCTGGAGTTCCCAACGCCTTCATGGCAAACTTCTGGATCTCCTTAAGAGTCTGAGGGTCGCACTTCTTGAAGTCCACTCTGTGGATGCACTTGTGAATGATGACTGTGTTATTCTCAGGTTACCACCTCATTGAAGGCAGAATGGCCCTTTTGCTTCTCACGACCCTTCTTTGTGGGAGCCATTCTGCTGAGCTCAAGTAGGAAAGAAAGAATGTGGTGGATTGGAGGACCAAGTATTCACTTCATCTGGAAATGGAAAAGCCAAATCTTGCTATAGTGCTTGCCTCTCTCTCTCTCTCTCTCTCTCTCTCTCTCTCTCTCTCTCTCTCTCTCCCTCTCTCTCTTCTCTCTCTCTCTCTCTCTCTCTCTCTCTCTCTCTCTCTCTCTCTTTTCTTCAATGTATTTAATACAGGGTTTCATTACATAGAATGGACTCGTAGTGATCCTCCTATTTTCATCCTCCTAAGCACTGGGATTACAGGCATGAGCCACCATGCCCAATCTAGGTCACCATCTCAGAGCACCCTGGGGGCGTGGCCAGCACAGCATGCGGGGTACTGAACCAGGTCCCTGCATGTTCCTAAGCAGGATTTTAATCCTCAGAGCTATCTGGCTGGTTCCAGAGTTATCTTTGCATTATACTGAATAACAATGTATAAACAAAAGAAATTTCACTTAAACCTATATATAGATTCTTGATTGGGTGAAATAATTTTCCATATGGCAGTGAGAAATTATGATTGTTATTGGAATATTCATTTTCTCCAACAAGGTACATGTACAGGTGTGTTGATACCTTATGTTTTGAGATGGATCACGTGATCCCCCCTTCAAAAATTACTTGAGCCATGGGATTCTTCAGTATCTTTTCAAATTAGCAGATATGTTTGAAAATCAGTACAGTGATTTTTGCTTGACTTGCAATTTGGAAGAGTTTGTCATACATGGGGGTATCACTGAAAAGACTCCTTATAGCCTAAATACTGGACTCAGAAGGACATGAGTCCACACAATTTCAAGGATAATCTATTTTCTACCATTGCCCTGTGCCTTTTTGGTTTTGCATATTTTCCTCAAATTCAAATTGAAAACTAGATCTTAGGTAAATATTAGTTAGTAGTCATTATGAAGTCATGGTGAAAGGAACATTTTCTCCTCCAAATAAGCTGCTAGGAAATTTTGCCATTAGAACAAGTAGCTAGGAAGTTCCAGAGAAGTTTAGGCTGTCCCAGTAGATTACTTGTTTCTTTGGTTTTGTGTTTATATGTTTTAACTTAGAACTGGAGCTTATTAATGGTAATGATACTGCATTAGATGATATAAACTTTCCATCATATTCCCATTAAAAGTGGAAGTTCTAGTCAATTCTGTGTTCCTATGAAGAAGCATGCAGTTTTTATAAGGATGAATTTAACTCCAAGTATTATAATCCTGCCAAAACTGTAACTGCCAATGAGTCTAATGGAAACTGCAATAATTTCTAATAACTGTCACAGTAGACATAACATTCCTTGCCACAATCTTCTAACAGAGCAGGAGTAATAAGAAAGTAGCTCATAGGTATTGCTATGGTTATTATTATTTTGTTTTTAGAAGATTTGGTTATATAATATAAGAAGCTTATCTGCATGTGTATTTAATGCTCTGGACCTAAAGTGTTGTTGTCTCCAAGAGCTTCAGAAATACTATAAATTCTGGAAGATTCTTATATATATTTGTTATTTTTAAATATGTGACATGAGCTCACGATAGAGCAAAATTCCTCAGAAGGATCTAAATTAGAGGAGCAGAGCTCAGGTCAAGATTATGACTCAGCCCTAAGACTTTGCTTCCTGTGGTGCTGGAAGTAGAGAGAAAAGAACATGACAATCAGGTACCAGTTACATTAAAACCAATATTCCCTTCACCTGCCAAGAGCAGCAACTTCTCTGTCTGGTAGTTCTGGTTTTCAGCATGAACAAAAGCTGAATTTGACTTGTCAATAATAAGAGAATGTTGTTTAGAACATTTCTGTCTCCTCTTATTCATTTTGTGTTGCCTACCAGAAAATGAGACAAGTGCTGAATTCTAGGTTTCAGGCATGTAAGTAGACAGGAGAGGAAATGGTCAGCATATATTTTCTTCCTATGCAACAAATAAATTCTTATTCTTATCAATCTGTATCTAAACTAGGGATACAGTTGTCAACTGATGGTAATTGGTAATTCTTCAACTGATTGGACATAGCTACACTGCCTTCAATTTATTATGTACTTGACATGTATAATAACTATGGCAATGGCACAAGTGAAAAAGTGCAGTAGAACTAAAATAACATAACAAAGTATCCCACAGGCCACTCTGGCCCTTCCCCCAGGGCGCACTGAGCAGGTTTCTGAGTCTGGTAGTGATGGCACACCCCTGTGATCCCAGGACTGGGAAGGCTAAAAACAGGAGGATCACTGTGAATCCGAGATGTGTAGTGAGACCCTGTACCAGATACACAAATAATAAAAAAAAAAAAAACAAAGTACCTTCATAGACTCTTTAGTTCCCAGTAAATTCAAATAAAGAATAAAACTTATATTTGCTCGAAGAGATTTCTTTGGCTTTGCAGATCTGAGCACTGGATATCTGCAAAAGAGTTTGCCCACCTGAAATAAGGTACTCGGAGGTAGGTCTAGGCACAGAGCAGCTTACTCCCAAGGAGGGCTCAGGATTAAGGGAGGTGGCCTTTGTAAAATTTACGTTTCATGATTGTTCTCCTGGTGGGGCCCAGAAAATAATACAATTTTTCTCTCTGGGACAAAACTAAGGCATTCTGTTTGTGAAACTGGTTATAGGGTCTCAATATGATTTTGAACTAAATTTCACAAACACTCAATAGGTACTTTTCTATGGGATGCAAATATCAAAATCAGATCCTAAATATAAATTAGATGCATTTGTTGGCATCAAAAAATTTAGTCTAGGGTAGGAAGATAGGTGTGCACTATAAGTGCCTGCCTGAAAAGCACAAGGTTCTGAGTTTGATCCCTGGTACCAGAAAGAAAGAAAGAAAAAGATAGAAAGAAAGGAAAGAAAGGAAAAAAGCAAGAAAGAAAGCAAGAAAGGAAGAAAGAAAGAAAGAAAGAAAGAAAGAAAGAAAGAAAGAAAGAAAGAAAGAAAGAAAGAAAGAAAGAAAGAAAATTTGGTATGTGTATTTATGAAATTCAAAATGGCCTCACCAGCCATCATTTAAGAATTTTCCCCTTTTCCATGCTTTTAAATAAATGTTAACTGGAAGACTGCTGCATCTCCGCTAGCAAACAAAATATTTAAAGACATCCTTACCCAAAACTAGTACCATTTTCTTTGTTCCAGTAAAAAACCAGGCCATCTGGGTTTCTGATCAGTAATATGGAAAGAAATTGATTGAGAATGGTACAAAGCTTAGGCATGACTAGCACAAAGTAGTTCAAGGAGATGACATGCAGTAGATTATTCACACTGCACAGGGAAACACTAGGTAGGAAGGCTTTGGTCCCTTGCCCTATCTTTTAAGTTTAAATGTAAATGATTTCAAGGATCTGAAGTATAAACTTGTAGTACATAGATTTCTCCTTTCATCTCAGATTGAACTGGAGAACTAAGCAGGCATTTTAGAATATCATGTTCTCTTGTATTTTGGCTTGATTGAATTTCTCTCGTCATTGTTCTTCCAAACCATTGACGTAGGCAGCTTCCCTGGACCCTTTTTCTGAAATCTAATATGACCTTTATTCTCCATCTTTTAATAAATGAATTTCTTCAGAATCACTAAAAAAATTCAGCATGAGACTAGAACTCTACATAAAAGATATTCTGGGATTCTTAATGGAGACCAAGACAAATGTCATGTAGAATAATAAAACATAGAATTTCCTACAATAAATGTATCTGCTAGATGAAAATATGATGATGGAGTTTGCTAGTTTTTGTTTCAACTGTGACTTGAAATGCACATTTATTCCCAAGAGGACTCAGAGTTGACACTCGAATGATGACTTTGGAATGTATAAACATTCTGACAGAGTTGGAAATACAAGTCATTGTCCATAGCACACAGATGACTGAGTCCAAATTCACTCTTACTCAGAACATGTCAGTCAGATAGCAGTCACATTGTTTTTTGGTTTTCAGTGGAGGGAAGGTGGGGACCAGAGAAAAGGGGACATCTGTAAAGTAATTATGAAAAAAATCTAGCAGTTCTCTGTTTCTGCAGTGGCTCAAACAGTTTCCACTTAAAATTCATGCCACCAGGACCTCAGGATGTACTTTTATGTGGGGCTAGGTCCTTTTGCAGATGTACTTAGTTCAGTAGAGATCATACCATGTCAAGGGGGGCAGGCCCTACACAATGACAGGTGCTGTTGGAGTAAGACAAGAGGCATCCAGGGATTTACACAGAGAAGGGAGTGCCATCTGGACACAGAGGCAGAGAGAACAGTTATGTACTCACAAACCAGCAAACACCATGGCTGGCTGGCCACAACCAGGTGCTGGGAGAGAGGCTTGGATTGGAATTCCCCTCCAACTCAGCCAACACCTTGATTTTGGACTTTCAGTCTGTGAATATATTTCTGCCCTATGAAGCTGCCTGGCCTGTTACCTTAGGACAAATGTATCAGAACTCTCAGGCTGGGTAAAGAGTCACACATAGAATAATGACTCAAATTTAATTGTCACTTGCTCACAGTTTCTGATGTAAGATGACCATCCACTTGGAAAATACATGCTTCTCTCTCCTTAAAATGAAGCACTTAGTATATCTCTGGGGAGGATTCTTCAAGTCTGCTCCTACATGTTGCCGTGTTTATGGCAGGCGTCACCTTCTGCCTAGTGTGATCATGGTTATGCTGAAGGAAGACATGGAGTGATATCCTCAGAAGGTATGTGACAGAGTTATTAGCCAACCCCTTCCATGTCACGTGGTCCTAAAGGGGTCTTAAAGCATCATGAAATGTATTTAAATAGGCTTTCCAATTTTTAACTATGCCCTTTTCTTTCCCTAGAGAGAGTAGGCAAAGGACTCTGGAGAGAACAGGAGAAAATTCAAGTGAAATCAATCACACAGCCTGTCACCCCTTCTTTAACAATTAAAGAACCAGTCTGGGCCAGCTTATCCTTCTTCTCTTGGGTGCGTTATCTTCCCGTTTCCATCTGCTTGCAAACAGACCCCATTCAGTCTACCTGCCAGTTCAGTCCTGTCTGAATTCCACCAGTGACTGAGTGAGATGAAATCCTTGGGACATGGTTTCAAAGTAGATTTAACTTTTTCTTTCCTTTAAAGGAATTTTCCATGGTTCTTCTAAGCTTGCATAAGATTCTCTAAGAGGCTGTGATTTATTTGTACCTACCCTTTTTCCACAAAAAAATTAAAAAGCTGAATGAAAAGAAAATCTCAGCACTTAAAATAGAAGCATTCTTTATACTTTTTCTTTTGAACTTTTTTATTAATTTTATTGATAAACAAGTAGCAATGAGACAGTTTTAAAACAGGTTAGTATGACAGTTACAATAATTATTGCATTGCATATTGTTGTCTTCGTTGTAGTTATTCATAGTACAAGATGCAGACATGATATCCTGTCCAAACACTATTAGTACAAATATTTTTTTTTCTTATTGAATTAAGAGAAAATAGCTGTATATCTGTCTTAACTATTTTGTACATATAGATACAAAATGGTCCTTCATTTGTACCTCCTTCTTTGGTTAGGTTTGTTGAACTTTTTTTGAGACAGGGTCTTCCTATATAGTCTAGGTTGTCTTTGAACTGATTGTGTAGCCCAAGTTGGTCTGAAACTCATGGCAATCTTTCTTCCTGGTTCAGTCTCTTTAGTGCTAGGGTTCAAGGCATGTACTACCATGCCTGGGTATTCTAAAAGTAATTCCACCCCAGCTCGAAGCTCTTGTGCTAGACCTCATATTGTATTCATAACATAGTTCTATTCTTCACCATCAAACATGAGCTATTGTGACAGACTAGAAAAAAGACTCCTTGTGAAACAGTCTTGCCCATTTGTTTTCTTATTGAGTACCTCCAGACACAGTGGAAAAGAAACTGTGGCTGTCACATTTCTGTGCCAACTGAGTCCTTTCTAATTTTAGAATAATCTCAGCACTGCAGCAGGACAGAAGGATGAACTACCTGCTGTCTTGGTGGGTGAGAGCAGTCAGGATCCTGATGCAGAAGGGAAGGACAGACTCTCTGTGCATGCAGAGTGTGCCACTGGAAAAGCCTTGCACATCCTACTGTGCACTACAGGAAACTACAAAGCTTTGGTCCTTATTTTTTCAGTCTCTGTGAGACTTGGCACTGATTCACTCTCTACTTTAAACCAGAGGCTTTGTATAATAATTGCAGCTCTTTGTGTTTGGTTGTAGTCCAGCTCTCTCCACATGAGCCCACATGACTGTTCCAGAAGTTCACAGCCACAAGACTCCTTTCTACAACCAAAAAATGAAACTTGCTTGAAAGGTTATGGGAAATGGCTTTCATTTTTACTTTTATCGTCATTTTTTCATCTGTTCTAATCATTCCTTCTGGATTTTCCTTATTTCTGCAAGCCTAATGTGTTTGCTTTTTTTCTATCCCATTTTATTTATCTAGAATTGCCTGACACAGATTTCCTTTATTCCCCATAGTATGCAGTCATTTGTAGCTCCACTATCTTCTACTACGACAAAGAGGCAATACAACATGCAACCTTCAGGCTTGCTATGGCTCATAACGCTTAGTTTCCAATTAGTTGTGGGGTCGGAAGAAACCAGAAGTGGTATATATCTTGGAAATAAAAAAAGAGAAAATTGTATAATTCGTTGTTTACTAAAGACTTGAATTTTTCATCTACTGTCTTGGTTATGAGCTCAACAAATCATAAATATAAGGGAGCAAAGACCATGCACATTTAATTGCACACTGTTCTCTGATCAAGGACTGGAGATTTATAGTGTCAAATGTCCAGTGGCTTAATGTGGGGATATAATTACTTTCATTGAAGCAAAGGAAATGATGATAATTTGATATTTAACATAGTCTGTCTTACTGTATACAAGATTATATTTACATACCAAGAACTGTCTAAAAAGAGTACTTGGTTGACACAATAGCATAAATAATGAATGGTAGGAAAAGGTCAAAGTAAAGGTTAATTGAAATGTATCTTATGAATAAATATAACTATAAGATTCTCATTACTTGTTAAGCAAAGGTGGTTGATTTTATCACATCACTATTTTTTTTTTTTTTTTTGCGGAACCGCGATTGAACTCAGGCCCTTGCACTTGCCAGGGAAGTGCTTATTCTACTGAGCTACGCCCCCAGCCCTATCATATCACTATAGAAAGCCATCACACCTCATGCACATTGTGTTTTTCCTTAACTTTGGAGTAAAATCCAAAGTAAAACTTTGGGTTTTACTCCCTCTGGAGCCAGTGCGGGACATCATTACCCCATGATTCAGGAGAGGACCTGGATTTTACCATGTATTTCTCTGTGCTAACTCTACACTACACCAACTTATCTGAGACAAGCTTTCTAAAATTTACTTACATGCTCCTGAGTTTTCTTAGGTGCTAGAAAACATTTTACACAAAATTTGGAAGATGAAAATGCAGTAGTTCAGAGCATTGACTCAGAAGCTCCTGGCAATTCAGCCAGGAGTATGTGTATGTATGTGTATGTGCTTTACTCCAGGGGAAGGCGCCAGCTCTTCATGCATATTCATGGCCTTGGGAGTTGGTCATGGTAGGAACCAGACACAAGTTCTGGTTGTCTCCTAGCTTCCAGTTGCCCTTTGTGTTGTGAACATCATCATAGGTTCTAGTTTGGTCTCAGCTACATCGGGTTTCTGACTGCAAATCTGGCTGACTGAACAGGTGCAATGATAGGTACAGAAGCAACAACTTACAGAAATTGCTCCAAGGGCTCTCAATCCCCATGCTAAATTATTCATTTCATACCCATCATAGTAGTTCTCTTTTCATGAAAGAACCCTCTCTGGTCAGGTAAATTTAAGTATGCCTCAATTTCTAAAGTCAGGGTACATATTTTACATTCTGCATTCCCTTGTGAAGCTCAGTAAACAAATCTCATATTCAAGCTTCTGAATAAAATGTACAAATGAATGCATTATTTTCAGGTATGCTAGAGGACATATGTGTATGGATTTTTACACACAAATTAATTTCATTAAAAATACTGTGAAATGGAAAGAAACTGCTCAAAGGGAAGGAGCAACTGGAGTAAGGCAAAGGAGAAAAGAAAAAAAAGACACAGGGAAAAATTATATATGTCTCTACACAGGATACCTAGGGAAATTGTACTGCTGATTTCTACTGATATACTGAGAGGAACAGTTCATTCCTAAATTTTTTTCTTTACTAGAATTTTTTGGGGGCCAGGGGAGATAACTTGGAGTTCTAAGCACCTGCTTGGCAAATGCAAGGACCTAAATTCCATCCTGAGCTACATAGTGAGATCCTGTGCTAAATAAATAAATGATAAATAAAAGATTAAAAATTGTTCTTAATGAAATTTTTGACCAATTTTGCATGCTTATGTCCATAATTTGAACAACTAATTTGAGACAGCAATGTGCAATATAAAAATCATTGTCAACTTCATATCACCTTGTTCAATGAAATTCAGTATTGCTTTTAATGTTTTCTAAATTATTTTTTATTCTTTTTAGAAAAAATATAAAAATAATCTAAAAATAAATTAAATAGCTTGGCTTCAGGAATAAATAAATAAATACCATTTTAATTGGTAATTTAGAAGACTAAGATTAAACAAGTTCACTAAGCACTATGTTTTTATGATGCCAGGAATCAAACTCAGAGCCTTGTGTTTGTCAGACAGGCAGGCACTTATGCTATAGGCTGTATCCTCAACCTTCGCTGAGCAAGTTTTTGATACATGTACATGACATTAAAGATTTTTCAGGAAACAGGAATATAATAGAAACTTATTGAAGTATGAGAGAAGTACAAAAGATTATTAAACTGAAAGTTTATTCCTTTTCGTCAAGATTTCCTCTATAAACTGAATTTGTGTTTCAATATCTGACGTTAAGAAATAACAATTTTTTATTGAGTTTTTCTTTCAAACCTTTACATAAAATCCATCAAGATAGAAATATTGTATTATCCCTGACTTGTCCTGAAATAAGACTTGAGATCTTTGTGCCTAATAAAAACCAAGATAAATATATGTACACAGGGCGTATCTATAGGTTACGGGATTTATGCTAAGCATTGAATGCATGCATGCATGAATGAGATCAGGGGCTGAACATGCTGCACTTTGCTACATTTTGGAAGAAAAAGAAATATTTGCCTTCTGACCAGCTCTCTCACTTTCCAGAAAGAAACTTTATTTCTTTTTGGATGTATTGTTTTTAAATCTCTCATTTATTACTTATTTGGAACAACTTCTCACTACACAGCTTGGACTCCTGGTGATCCTCTTATCTCAGCCTCCCCAGCACTGGGACTACAGGTGTGCATCACCATGCCCAGTTTCTGTGATTGACATGGTAGCACAGCATGACATACGGTATTGGGCATCAAACCCAGATTCCTGCACTTGCCAGGCAGGCGCTTAGACCACTAAGCTATCTCCCCAGCCCTTTGGATGTATTTTAATGCAGCTGCATGCTTTGTTGATCTGCTCTTTAAGAACTAATGACGACTTTTCAGGTGAAGAAATGCAAATGGCAAGCAAATGCATGAAAAAATGTTCAACATCATTGGTCATTTGAGAAATACAAATTAAAACAACACTGAGATTCTGTTTCACCCCAAAAAGAATAGCTAACATCAAGAAGTCAATCAGTAACCAACACTGAAAGGGCTGTGCAGAAAATGGAACCTTCTGCACTGTTGGTGAGAGTGTAGACTGGTACAACCTCTATGGAAATCAGTGTAGAGATTCCCCAAAAAGATAAGATTGTAGATCCTAGCCAGATGTTCCCTTCCTGGGTATTTTTTCAAAATCCTGAAATCCTAATACCACAGAGATGCACCCATGTTTATATAGCTAAATCTAGGAAACAATCCAGATACCCATCAACCAAGGAATGCATAATGAAGATGTGATATTTTAAAGCAATGTGGTATTATTCAGCTATCAAGTGGATAAACTTGAAGCTTCTATTGGTAAATGGATGCTATTATAGACCATACTCTTAAGTGAAATAAATTAGACCTGCATGTGCAGACATCTTATTGAGAACCTAAAAGAGAAAATAAAGTCTGGGAAGTACAATAGATATTGTGAAAAGGGAATGAACCTACTCAAAAGGAAGGATTTACTGTGTTGAGGAGAGGGACGGG
Organism: Ctenomys sociabilis; assembly: GCA_004027165.1. NCBI lineage: Eukaryota > Metazoa > Chordata > Mammalia > Rodentia > Ctenomyidae > Ctenomys > Ctenomys sociabilis. Next base: position 34,822 of record PVKA01019201.1, read on the forward strand.
AGAGGTAGTGTGACAAAGAATTATCTATGTACATAAGCAGGATTGTATGGACAACTGCACTGTGCATTTATGCTGGTCTATAGAAAGAAAGAGTTAATGCTTAATTTGTTTTGTCTCCTTTTCAATTCTTTGACATTTTTCTCTTCTTCATTTCTTACATATTTCTTTCTTTTTCTTTCAATTTTACAAGCACATATCTGGTAATATGAACATCTAGTTGGAAGACAATACTATGCTTTACAATAAACAGTGTGAAATTCATATTATTTTGTTCAGTGAAATTCTGTATCACTTATAATTTTTCTCTTTTAACATTAGTTTGTACTCTTTAAAAAATAAAATTAAAAAAAAAAGAACTAGCGACTAGTGAAGCAAGAGGTACTCTAGTTCACAAATAGGATTGAGGGGTCAGGGGAGATTGGCAATAGCAATTAATTTATGTTTATGTAAATCTCTGCACATACCATCTCATAATATAAAATCAAAGCTGCTAACAGTGTTAGCAAAAGAATTTGAGGAGGAGCTAAGGGTATTTTAGACTGCTGTTTTGTTGGTAGTACTGGGGATCGAATGACTCTGCTATCTTTTGAATGATAAAAGTCTTTCAAAATCCCAGTTTTTCTGACTATCTGAATTTTCCCCCATGTATTAGAGAGTGGAAGAGAGCCATGGAAGACTAAAATCCCTGACTTCGTCTATTAACAGATAAGCTTCTGATCAATCACATTAGGTTATCAGCTGGAAATTAATGTGTGGGCTCATTAAGAAAGTAAAAGTCAGGGCAAAAATCTTCATTTTAAATTTGTCCTCCATGGGCCTGTTGTGACAGCACAGATGCTCCTGGTGGATGATGGATAGTGAAATTCAGTTGCAATGTTCCTGTTTTATGCAATGCATGTCAAGCAAAACTATTCTTAAGGGCCAAACTCCATTTCAACTACCTAACATCTTTGTTTTTCACATAGGAGCCTGTTTCACAATATCTATTGTATACTTTGGATCTTACTTAGGAAAATGTTCAAAAAGAAAGAGGAAGTAGAAGCAGGAAAAGGAGAGAAGAAGGAAGGGAAAAGGAAAAATAAATAAGTTATACATATATAGAAGTTTAAAGAGTTATATTACTAATTGCTATTAATTCCTTGAAAAGAAAGCTTTCTGACTGCATTCAAATTTTCATGCCTAAATCTTGTTATATGAGCAACTACTTTAAATATGTGCAATGTGCTAGCCATTGTTCCTGTCCTACAATCTTGTTTTGAAATTTTGTGCGATTATTTTTATTTATTTTTCTTTTCTTTAACCTAAAAAACATGAAAACCTGAAGCCTGGGCAGGTTTTGCAATAGCAATAATTAAAACACTAAAGGAATGTTTTGTGCATTGGTTTTGTCCCCCACACCACCACTAGGAAGAAATACAAAAAGAGGCCATCAGACTTGGGTTTATATTAAGCAAGTACAATTTTCTCTTTAGCTTCTTTTAATGGACTGAATGAGATGCTAGTGCTGAATGATAGAATGAAATGTCTTTAAATGGAGATCCTTTAAGGGGGACAAAGAGGTCAATTGTGTAGAAGAGCTCTTCAAAGCACAGGGTCAGGGTTGTCTATTTAAAAGCCATATAATTTAGTGTAATTTATTTTTAAGAGCTTTCTTTTTTTAACAGGTAAGGGTCATCAACTAGAACTAATTGAGCAGGGCAGAAAAAATCTTCATGTATGGAAAGGTGTGATCACTCAGAGTCTAGGCTACAATGTTGTAAAATACCAAGGAAGCCAAAGGTGAGATGGTTAAATACACTAATGCCAATAGCTGATACTTGGAAACCCATGACAGAGCTGTTAAATTAATACTGTAGTTCTTTCATTCAAGATGAGATTTAGATTCATGAAAGCATACCTGTCAGAGGTCTCATAATTAAAGAACTTAAGACCTGATCAACAAATATGATTGAAGTAGGCTAAAATTATTGAGGAAGGCCTGGGGAGATAGCCCAGAGGTCAAAGCACCTGCCTGACAAGTGTAAGGACCCAGGTTCAAGCCTCAACACTGCATACCATGCCAACTGCACCTTGCACACCATGCTGACCACCAAAACTGGATGTGGGGCACACACCTGGAATCCTCATGCTGAGAAGACTGAGACAGGAGGATCACTACAAGTCCTAGCTACATAATGAGACCCTGTGCCAAATAAATAATTTTTTAAAAATTGAAAAAATAAAATTGTTGATGAAATTTTAAAGAATGAACCCAACTGTTTGAGGGTTACTGTCTGTACTCCTAACCTTTCAATCAGAGGGGACTTAATGTAACCGTATGAGATATAAGAGACTAAGGAGTTCATAGAAGGGAAGAAACCAATTCCTTTGCTCACTGAAACAGGACTCCAGGGATGCCATGCTTCAAGGAATTCTACCTACATGATACAAAAGACTGCAGAGGAGCCCAATAACTCCATGAAGAGAAAGTGTCCCCAAGCCTTGTACTACAGTCAAGGTGTCAGTGCAAAACTAAAGTGCCATGCCCAAGAGATACACAACTGAGCCACACAGTTGTGGGATACAACAATGTGATTGATCGCTGTGTTCTGGGTTGTCATGCATCATCAGATAACCAGAATACAAATTCAGAAGTGGGTATGAAGTATATCTGTAAGACAGAGACCTGAAACAGCTGGGATGGGCTTTGGGTTCATATGGCAGACAGAAGCAGGGACACAAGGCGACTGTTTATGGCTAGTGAGTAGGCCTCCGTGAGAGGAGTAGAGAAGGCTTAAAGGAAAAGGAGAAAATACCACTTGAAGGTGGAGAAGAAGACACTCATTCCATGTGGTGGTGGAATGTTTAGTTTTATTTGTAGTGGTGTTGGGTGTAGGAAATGTACCTCATAAACTGCTGACTGGCTAAGGAAATGCTGGGTCTATAATATTTTTTCTTTCAATAATGTATAATCAGGTACAGATGAGCTACAAGAAAAAGAGTTATTCAGGTTGCAAGAAAAATTTAAAGGAAAAACAAAGGATCCTGGGTTATGGAATAAACTATTTCTCATTCTTAAGAGTTTCCAGATGATAAAAGTTAAATAATATGCAACTATAGTACAATACTGTAGTAGTATAGCGTTTTAGCCCAAAATGCCTCAGATAAAACACCAAATCTGGGATTCATATATGTTATGGTTTGTGTCCGGTTGTCCCCCTAAAGCCTCATGAGCTCATTGGGGTGCCTTCTAGAGTTTGTGATTAATACATGGGCCACTGGGAGAATTTTGGGTATGAGTCCTACACCCGCCCTGGGGAGGACAGCCTGAATACAACATAAGGAAGGGAGAGGAGCTGGCTGGCTGCTGCAGCCGCAGCTCTTGCTGTTGTGCTGTCTTCTGCCACCATGAGCTGCTGCCCTCTGCCTTGTGCCACTCTGCCTTGGGGCCAGCCACATACAGACTGAAACCCCCACTAACTGGGAGCTAATAAGCCTTTCCTTCCTTCATTTAGGGCACTGGGTATTCTGTCTCAGCAATGAGGGAAAAGTAACAGTGACCATGTAGTAAGATTTCTTGTTGAAATCGCCCCAAAATTAAGTTTGATGTCCCATTAACCCTCTAAAACATCAAAGAAGACTTTCGTCTACCTTTACACATTAAGATGGACTTTGCCTATTAAGTAGTGATAGCTGTGAGAATCTTGTTTTATTAGTGCAGTTTTGGGATATACAGCAATCAATCGTCTTGGGGAGTTAGTGCACATACACCTCAAACCTCAATCTTTTTTTATGATCTCCTACCTTCCCTCCTGTGTCCTCCCCTCCCCTACAGAGCCTCTCCCCATCTCCACAAAGTCTGACTTGCCAAATCTTCTGAGTGTTTTCCCACAGGAAATACTCCCACTGGGACTTCAAGGTACAGAAGATTTTTAGTGCAAAAGAGGTCATGAGTTTATCCCTGACTAATGGAATAAATTGTAGGTTGGCACACAAAAAGCCTATATTGTTTCTAAAATACAAAGTTGTATCAGTGTGGACAATACAATACAAAATGCAAAGAATTTTGGATCCTCAAACTTCTACAGGCAGGAAATGAGATGAAGAAGGATTCACTTTATCACACAGCCTCTTCTCTTTGGGAAAATATGATGAACCAAGACCCTAAGATGAAATCAAGCCTGGGCTGGGGAGATAGCTCAGCAGTCGAAATGCCTGCCTGCCAAATGCAAGGACCCAGATCCCCTCCCTGGTACTGCATGCCATGCCAGACTCAGGACCTGTGTGGATTGTGCTGGCCACCAGAGCTGGGTGTGGTGACACGTACCTGTAGTACCAGCACTGGAGAGGCTGAGATAGCAGGATCAAGTGTGAGCTGCATAGTGAGACCCTGTGCCAAATAAATAAGTGAATTAAGAGATAAAATCAAGAATTATAGGACAGTATTGGGACTAATGAAAGAACTAGAAATGTGTCTATCTGGGTTTCAAAAATATCTTGCTCCAAAGACTTTTCTATGTCCTATTTCCCCTTCTTTTGATTTACCTTGTCTGTAGCATTTACACTGATACTTTAAAAGGTTGTTTTTAATTGACAAAATTATATATATTTATCATGTACAAGACCTTTTGAATTGTACACACACTGTGTAAGGTTGAATGTGAAGAGACAAACAGTATTTAATTTTAGGTTTTATGTCATTAACTAGAAAACATCCATACCTGGAGAGATGTATCCAAGGAAACTAACCAAGGAAAGTTTGTGCATGTCTATAAGGAGATCTTGAACCTCAACTCCGAGTCAGATACTGTCATGAAATCTCACTTCTGGACTCTTAGCACAGAGTGGCTGTATTTTGAATGTGAAAAATCATGGAAATATTTTTTGGCTAGAGTGTGGAATGTGTTTTTAAAACAGCCAAGAACTACTTGTTCCTCCTGTTGAGAGAGTGCGGTCTTTACACCATCCTTTTTAACTTGAAATTCATGAGTCTTCCAAGGCTAGACTGGAAAGGATTGTGCCCTACTTACCAGACTTACATTCTGAAGCTCTGAGCTGCCATTTCAGTGGTCTGACTGTCCTGAAATTATTTGGACTCAGAGGAAACCCTGTTAGCTTACATGAACATGGAAGCTGGAAAAGTTCTGGAACCACTTGAAGACACAGAAGTGCACACATAATGTATATACAGGATCTTATTATGCAGCTTGGACTCTTGGTGATCCTTCTGCTTTCAGCCTCCCCAGCACTGGAATTACAGGTGTACGCCACTAAGCCTAGGCTCTGTGGCCAGCTCACCCCACCCTGGGGATGGGGATGGGGATGGTCATCATGTAGTGCCAGGAACTGAACTGTGGTCCCTGTGCTTGCCTAAGCTTGCCTAAGCAGGTGCTTTAGTCCGCTGAGCTATCTTGCTGGCCCCGGTAGCATTTATTTCATATCTCACATGTTTCTCAGAAGCTCTGTGGACTTCCCCTCTACTTTGTTGCAAGGTAATACTGTAAACCCCTTTTGTACCTTTGTAGAAATATGCAAGGAATATATTTGTATGCACATATTTTATGCAAACATTTAATGCATTTTTTCCAGGTTTCTTCACTTGAAAAGGGTAATAATATGTGACTTCCAGGTTTCTCAGTCTCAGACAGAGTAAGTCAAAAGTGTGTAATGGGAAATATTTTTAAAAATTTACGAGTCAGATCCCAATAGGAGTGTCCTGAATTTCAAGTACAGTGGAACTGAAAGCCTGGAAAGTGACAAAAAGGCTTACAGAAAGGCTTTGCATGTAATCCAGTCTTTGACAAAGCAGAAAGTTAAATTTACAAAGGGACTGATGAGTGGGAACTAACAATAAAGTGCCTGCAGTTTATCTCTATAAACTAAAAACTAGAACCACCCAAAGCCATACCTTCAAACAACTCCATATTGATTCTCCTAGAGCAAAATAGGGACAGATGATAAGGGTTCTCAGAAAAGAACAGAGAGGAAAAGAGACACAGCTTTGGAGGGTCCTACAGTGTCCACATTCATCCTGGAAGAGGAAGTGTAGTAGGCAGCAGTGATGCTTTCTAAAATGTCCATGCTCCATCTTGAAATAGAAGGAGAGTGAGTGTCAGTGGTTCCTGTCATGGAGGGAGGAATGAGTGGTGTCAAGAACAGCATCCTGGATGCTACAGTCTTGGCAGATACTGTGAAGGCTCTGCACGCTGCATGTGTCCTGAAAGTGCCTGCGGCAGAATGGAGAAGGTGCAGCAATTTGGGACAGGTGGTGAGGTCAACAAATTGGGAGTGACATTGTGAAAATGTTATGAGCTCACAGGAAGGAGGCAGATTTCTGGAGTCCTTCATACCTCCGTTGCCTGCCATGGAGCAGACAGGATGTGTGGAGTGGAGCAGAAGGGAAGAGGAGGCCTTTGAGTTCTAGCAGTGAGTCCAAATGATAGTTTAAAGACAATGATGCAACATTGAAAACAATGATGGCAAAACTGATGGCTTAAGTTGAAGAAGAAAACTAAAGAGAAAGAATGAAACAGGCTTGCTAAAGAACAGGGATTACTTGAACCTTATAGCATTCTTATTGGCTTAGAAACCTCTACTGCACATGTAGAGAAAATATACATTTTTATCACTTCTTAATTAAACTGGAGGAAAGGACATAAGGAATATGGAAAAAGACATGTGGAAAATTGGGGGAAATCACCCACTCAGATCAGGGGTCCTTTTACATGAAAATTCAGGTGTCCCTTTATAACCTGACTGAAAAATCAGTCAGGGAAATCACTTTGTACTTGAGGTAGTTTTATTTTTAAATCCCACTCTTTCTTTCTTTCTTTCTTTCTTTCTTTCTTTCTTTCTTTCTTTCTTTCTTTCTTTCTTTCTTTCTTTCTTTCTTTCACAGCCATTATACACATAGATTATATCCAGAGTTCAAAATATCATATAAGGTATCTCACTTATCTTTAATCTTTGGAATTATAGAACCATGGCTAAATATCCTAGACAGGGTGTATAAGGTTTTTTTTTTTTTTTTTTTTTTTTTTAATGTATGCCTGTGTAAATTTAGCCAAGAAGCTTTTAGAGGATGAGAACTCAGGGGTATTATTTTTCATATGAAGCAAATACAGCACTTCTAAAAATAAGTCTTCCATCCACTGGAGCCCTCTGTATTGCTGACAGCAAGCTTTGCAGCAGAAGATGTCAGCAGGAACACAGGAAGCCATGAATGGAAAGGCCACGCTGTGACGCTGGGCTGACAGTCCCTCCTGGGAGTTGATAAGTGGGGCAGGCTGTTCTGTATTTTAAGGAAGAGTCTGACCCCTTTTCTTTGACTGGTAGTACAAAGAAGTAGCTCCATTCTTTTTAGGATGGCCTCTAAAATTAGTCATACATCGTAATCATATTTGCTTTAGCATGAAAGCTAGATGTGTTGGGAAGCATTCAGCTCAGAGGGAGAAGCCAGCCTTTAACTGTCCCAACCTTCATAACACAGGGACAGAAGCAAAAATATCATGCACCTAAGAGTTCCATCAAGGAACTTAAATCACATGAGAAAATTTTAGAAAATGAATTGAGAGCCGGGCGTGGTGGCGCAGGCCTGTAATCCCAGCACTCGGGAGGCTGAGGCAGCAGGATTGTTGTGAGTTCGAGACCAGCCTGAGCTACAAAGTGAGCTTAAGGCCAGTCTGAACTGCATAGTGAGACCCTGTCTCAAAAAGACAAAAAAA
>PVKA01019202.1:0-42457 GCA_004027165.1 Ctenomys sociabilis
TGCCTGTCTGTCTGTCTGTCTGTCTGTCTGTCTGTCTGTCTGGTGGAACCAGGGACTGAACTCAGGTCCTTGTGCTTGCCAGGCAAGTGCTTATTCTACTGAGCTATCTCTCCCACCCCAATTCATTTTTCCATAGATTAAAAATGAAGTCATTTGAAAAGTTACTCCATGAGGGACATTCTTTTCCCTGTCTTCCTTCTGGTTCCCTCTGAGACCCTTCGCTTCCATTTTCACAGATCCTTTCAATTTCTTTATAAAAATATAAGCAAAGAGGAACTTTTTTTTTTTTTAACCCTACATGATTATTGGAGAAAACTATCAATGTAGTCTTGTTTTGTTTTGTAGTGCTGAGGATAGTCCCCAGCCACACCCTGACCCCACAGTCGTTTTTCAGAGTTAATTCTGTGTCCCTGCTATAGTTGTCATTTCAGGGGCACTGATTGCTTGCCCCTGGCTTAGCTGCTCCTTGTCCTGTGGGTTGAGCCCTGCACCCATTCAGGTTTCCCCAGGGGAGGTGGGGACAGGTGGACAGGAGGCCCTTGCACACAAGGAAGCTACCACATATGGTCCCCTGTCCCCAGCAAAGACCTAGGGGGCCTGAGTTGCCATCCTTGGGATCAGTGGTGGGTTTGAGGTGCACTCTTAGGGGACAGGGACTTCATTCTCAGGGTCATGATTAGATAGTAGAGCAGTGACCTGGACACTGTGCACTTCATGAGGGTCTCAGGTCCCCAGAGTCATCCTGAAGCGAAATTGCATTTATAGAACAGGTGGATGAGAAAGTAGAGATTGGGTGTCTAAAGAGGAAACTTCAGGAACATTTGAAACAAAGCTCCCTAGTGACAGTATGGCCCTCACGGTGACAGTGGCAAAGATGACTTGCACAGGCTCCTCCTCTAGGCCTCAGCCACGTGGCCTGCCTCCAGTGGACCTTTGGGTGCACACGGCACTCCACATGAGGGAAGGAGACAACTGTCTTCAGAGCTGTGGCCTTTGGGATCTGTAGTGCTTTCTGGATTCCACCTTACCGCACTGTTAGGGCCAGCAGTTGACGCACGCAGAGGCCCAGGGTGGCCGATATCTGCCGAGGTGCAGTAGCCCAGGCCCCACGTGGTCAGGCCTGTTCCGTCCGGACCCCAGGTAGGCTGGTGGATCCTCCGTGAGGACCACTCCTGAGGACTCTGTAACTGACAGCGGGATTTTCAACTACTTGGAGCACTCTGCTTTTAGCAGCCTTTGGTTTGACTCCCTCTTAGCAGAGATGCTGACACAGAAAGGAAAGTGAATGACAGTGTTTAATGGGCGGGCCACCAGGTGTCTAGATTGGGGAAGGGGTGGTAGAGGGAACAACACAGCAAGCGAGTGGGAGTCCAGACGCTGTGAGTCATCTGACGCTGGGGGCCTCTGGGTTCTCGTGGGTCTCCCCAAATCATGTGCTCCCCAGAGCTCATTAGGCAGTAGGGTCATTACAGGAGCAATTAGGTAGGATGGGGACACAGGGAAGAGGGGCCTTAACCCAAGGTGGCTGATATCCTCGCAAGCAGCAGAGGGGATGTGGAGACAGACACAGCCCAGGGAGGGCACTGTGTGGAGACAGAGCCAGCAGAGAAGCCCAGGGCAGATCCTCTCTTCTGAGGCAGCCTCGTCCCTCTGAGCCACTGATCCCAACTTCTAGCCTTTAGGACTGTGACACAGTAAGTGTCAGTGGTCTGAACCCCTTCCTTTGTGGCACTTCACGTGGCAGCACCTGCAAATTAACACAGCTTTAGTTCCCTAGGCACCAGCAGTCCCAGGCCCTGCCAGCTTGCACCAACCACTCAGGGATGTCTGCTGCTGCGGAGCTCAGAATCCTGTTTTGATTTCCAGGAGTCACAGGTTCTAGGTCATTTTAATTTTTCATGAGTTGCAGAAAATGAGGTTCAAAATTGGAAGTTGGTCTTTACATTTTCTTAAAAAAAGACCTGCTTCACCCTTCCATAAGATGTGGTCCACACCCTGGCGGCATCCAGAGCGTGTCCGCAGGAAGGAGCCCCTGGGCGCTGTCATCGCCAGGCTCCGAGCGCAGGCGCACCGCCCACCAAGAGTCTGGCTCCTTCCGCAGTCGGAACTCTCACCCACGTTGTCATTTTCCTGCTCCTTTCCCTTTCTCTGAGGTTCACAGGCCTCGCCCGCCCGAATGACGATTTGCAGAGGGAAGCTGGGGTTGCCGAGGGGGCTTCATGGTCACAGCGTGTGCGGGGACTTGGGCTGTAGTTCTTGGTTACAGAACGAGGCTGACAGGGAGACTGGTGGGACCTGGCTTTGATGATCGGTTCAGAAAAAAACAGGAACCATCAGTTCATGAGAACTGGAAGAGAAAAATAGTTTAAAGAACCGAGAAGGTGCCACAGTATAGTGAAAGAATGTTGGGTTTTGGAAATGACAAGAACGAGTCATTATCACCTCGAAAACCCCGCAAAGTCAGTTACACGAGACGTAACCGCACACAAACACGGGCATTTCTTATAATATCATGGCATTTACAGTCAAGCTTCTTTCAGAGTATTTCATGGAAAGTTATTTTAGAAGCAGGGGCAGCCTTCAGTGACACCTATTTGTCAAGACAGTAAAACTGCAGTCTTCAAAGGCAGGAGGTGGGGAACAAGGACTCAGAACTGCATGTGACCCGGAGCTCCTGTGGGGCCTTCCCTGGGCACAGGGAACTGGGGTGAGGTGCGCCTGCCATTAGGGTCCCCAGATTACCATCGTTTGCTACAAGTGCCAGCTTCTAAATGTTTAGTTCTTTGACTGTGAAATTGAAGGCCATTATTCAAAGCAGAGCAAAAATGATGTAGAAAACAGTTCTGTCTGTGGGATGGGGATCCAGCTTGTTGCTTTAAGGAAAGCTACTATGTAAATAAATAAATAAATAAAAGGACCGGGTAAAAGATACCCTAAGGGTAGTAGAGGTGCCATGGGAGTTCAGCCACCCCAGGACAGGGATACTTCCTGTGGGTGCCCAGGAATACTTCCTGGTGGCTGTCTCCTTGCCAGTATGGAGTTTTTAGGAGTAAAGACCGGAAACAAATGACACAGATAAGTCTCTTGCTGGGGGAGACACTTGATGATTAACCTAAGAACCTCCCAGAACTGCTCCCCTTGAAAATTTCCAACACTATAGTTGAAATTGTGCCCTTTGGTTTTTCTTTTTTGTCTTGTGAGTTGTGCACAGTGAGTCTCTCTCTCTCTCTCCCCCACCCCACCCTTTTTTTTTGGTGGAACCGGGGATTGAACTCAGGCCCTTGCACTTGCCAGGCAAGCACTTATTCTACTGAGCCATCTCCCCGGCCCCGCGGTGAGTCTTTTGACCGAAGGGCTCTGCACCCGAGGCTGTGCTTACAATTTGCCTTTTCTGCTGAGGAATTTTGTGGCATGAATCCAACAGAGCTATAGCCATACATTAAAAAAAATACAAAGCATAACATTCAGCTTCCAGAAAGTGATTTTTAATAACAAATAGGTTACTTATCAGATTGATCTGGAAGGAACTGATTTAAAGGAAGGCCAGTAGTCCACTAACTGTTCTTTTATAAATTATCTGATCATACTTTTTGTCTGCCTCTCCTTCCTCTTCATTTTTTCCCGTTGCTCCGTTCACCATGTCTTTTGTATTGTAGAAATGTTTAATTTTAGACTTAAGTATTATTTTCCATTTTAGCCCTGAAGTTTGTGTTATGTGCGTAGAAAGCTATCTCCACTCCTCACTTAGGAAAAATAATTTCTCATTTCTTCTTTTGATGCTCCATAATTTCATTTTTGAGGTTTAAAATATGAAATCATTTTGGCTTTATTTTTATGTATGGTTTGAAGTAAGGAGGTATAATTTTTCCCTAAATGGGCAACTAATTTTTCCAGACTCTATGAAGTAGCCGACTTTTCCATGATGGAATCTTGAATTGTAAGTGTGTAAGGCTGGTGTGTTGGAGGAGGGCGGAGGCAGACGCTTTCCAGTTGGAGGTGGGGCTGAGCTGACCGTGACCCCCCCATGATGTCTCAGGCCTCAGTCGCTGGCCACGCCACCCTGAGCGTGCTGCACCTCACCTCGTCCCCTACTCTCTTCCAGGCCGCCTTGTGACGGCAGGGCAGTGTGACGGAGGAAGGCGGCTCCGAGCTTTAGGAGGATGTGAGACGGAAACAGGAAGGGGTCGGGGCAGACGGCAAGCAGGGAGCAGAAGGAGGGGATCTCAGGAGGGCAGAGGCAGACCCTGTGGTAGGCAGCCCTGGGGGTGGAAGGCGGCCAAGCCGGTGCCCAAGAGCCCGCACAGCGCCCCCTGTGAAAACTTGCAGCCCCTGGGAGAGTCACGTTCAAATACCTGTGCACTGAGCAAACCTGACCCCGACTGTGAAAGATAGACAGGCAGCCCAGGTGGAAAGTGGTTCTGATCTTTGTGGGGCTAAAAATAAACAGAATGATTGAAAAAAAGCCTCAAGCGGGAGTGAACACAGTGTCCAAGAAGGGGGCCCATCTCACCCTAGTGTGGATGACTTAGGTCACAGCCGAACCTGATGTATGAAACGTGGCTTACAAGCAACCTGCAGAAGTGAAGAGGCAGGGATGGCCCTGCAGCAAGAGTCACCTCCCACTGACAGCGAACGAACAGCAGGCTGTGCCTGTCCCTGTGCTGGAAGGGTGCAGAAAAAGAAGCGGCCAGCAGGAGGCCCAGTACACCGCTGAATCCACTCCTCCAGACCCACGGCGCAGATTGCGGCCTCGCCCCAGTACCAGGGCTCAGGGCTCCAGGGCACAGGAAGACTAGCTGTAGGCACCGCTGTGTCCCCTCCTGACACATGTGCTGTGTCTGTGTGCGGGGCTCCCACATGAACTTTGTATTTTGTCCTCCAATTTACCGGTTGATGGAGCTGGGTTTTCCATCAGGATCTTCTCTCACCCTCTGTGTTTTTTTGTCAACCTATGCCTCTCTGCCTGAATGGGGGTGTCAGCCTGGCCTGTGTCACTTCGGGGACACAGGCCCAGGGCAGTGACGGGGACACCCTGCTGCCCACCTCATGTTCCTGTCCAGGCTTTTCCAAACCCAAGCTCCTGACTCTCCTGGACCAAGGAACTTGGGTTCCGGCCAGGTGAGCTCCCGGAGGCCAGGGCTGGAGAGTGGCCGCTGCAGCAGCACCGGCCAGGAGGTGGCACTTCCCACACGTCGGCCTGCACCTGCCACCCTGGCAAGTTTCAGGCCTGCCTTTGCTGAGCTTCAGGCCAGTGTGTGCACTGCGGCGACACCTGTAAAGTCCTCGTGGGTAGTGGGTGCTGGTGAGTAGTGCGGACCCTAAAAGATGTGCTCCAACGGGATCTACGGTCAGCTGTCAGTTCGAAAGTCCAAGGGAAATGTTCTGTTTTTTTAATCTGTGGGAGTCTCGGATCATTTGGCTTTGCACCGCAAATACACGGACATATGCTATGAAACTATCCAAAATGATACAAAATATGCAGCACTTTGCAGGAGGGTGGGCTTGCTCCCTCCCTCCCCCTCTTCCTCTGTTCTTTGCAGAATGTCGTGGAGCCCAGATTCCAAAGAATGTGGTTTAGGACAAGGCACATGGATGTTGTAGAAGGGGTAAATTACTGTGGACTGCAGGGTCGCTGACCTTTGGGTGGGAATTTGAAGAACTGCGGCTGGCAGGAGCAGACACTGAGGCCTGTGGGCCATGTCTCTCGCTCCTCTGCTCAAGTGGGTCGAAGGGAGGGCTGTCTGTGGAGTCCTCAGCTGGCAGACTCAGGAGCCAGGCCTTCACCCGGAGGCTGCGTGTTTGGGGGTGCAGAAAGGTTTCTGAGCAGGGGTGGCCTGACGAATGGACACCTCAGGATAAAAGCTTCATGGGTAGAATTGAAGTGAAGATGTTTGGGAAGTTGAGAGCTCTCGGAGAACTCGTTCTCTGGCCAGGTATGGTGCAGCAGGCCTAAGACACCAGCACTCTGAGAAGCTGAGGCAGGAGGATGGCAAGCCTGAGGCAGGCCTGAGCCACGTTCCCATGAGACTTGTCTCCAAAGACGGGGAGTCAGGTGTAGCTGATGCAAAGCTCCTGAGTCTGGTATTCAGAGCCTAACACAAAACAAAAACATGACATGCATAACCAAAGAAAATGAAACCAAACCAGAACAAAACAAACAAAAAAAAAACCCAAGTCCTTCTGAGCAGGGAGGCCTGGCACGTCCCTGAGGCAGTGCTCCAGGCCACAGCAGGCCAAGGGATGAAGGTCCAGGCAGAGCAGCAGGATGCGCATCAGGCCGAAGTGGGAAGCATCGCACTGTCCCTTTGAGAGCTCGGGACAGGGGGCTGCCCGGGGCCTCCACAACACAGATTGGGCAGGAGAATTTGCCGCATGTGAGGGGTGGGCCAGAGTGCAAGCGGCTTCTCCCAGGCAAGCATTAAGGGCCTTAAGATGTGCAGTTATTACTGAGTCAGCACAGCACCCCTGGGGCTTCCCCTCGGGCCCTCGAGTGTTTACTGGCTGAGCAGCCACCAATGACAAGTGGGGACACCTGCAGGTTGCACGGCACTCTGCCACTCTTTCAGTAAGGCCAGCTCCTCTGCTGCCCCTGTGGGTGTGGATGGCATGAGTGACCAGGGCCCCAGCCCCGGCAGTGGCCTCACCTCCAGGCTGGAGGCTTCCTATTGCTGGTCGGGAGCTGCAGTCACAGCATTAGGGAATACACAGTGACTATGGAAGATCCCGGTGGACTTCTTTAAAGCAAGAAAATATTCCATTGGAATCAGTAGAATCCACTGGTCAATGAATTATGTATCCTAGGATCTCGTGAAATACACCTTGAAATTGTTCATAAAGGAGTCAATAGACAACTTGAATGTGTCCTGTGGTTTGGAAGTCAGTTTTTGTTGCTCGTGCATCAAACAGCATTCCAGGAATGTCACTTCTCAGACCCAGGCTTTGGGCTAGGAGCAAAGGCAGCTGCTCAGGCCACCTTCCGAAGAAACTGTCAGCCTGTTCTGTCCTCACCCACTGTCCTGCCTTGGCCATGCACAGGTTTGTTTGGGTTCATGCTGACATGTGGGCACTGAGGTGCTGTGGTCTGCACACATTTTGTGCACGAAACAAGCCTGCCTTCAATTAAGGCGTGGGCCCAGGAGTAAAGCTTATAATATTTAGAAAGGCAGTCAGCTCTTCAGGGACATTAAAAGAACACTCTAAGCCAGCTTGCTTTGAAATACGCTATTAGAAATAGTTCTGCTTAGTGACTAGGAGATAACAAGATTCAATACAAAGTGAAAAAAAGGTCACCCACATGCAGCTCAGCACTGAAGATCCAGGGGTGGTACAGATAGCCATCCCAGTGGTGATCATGGTGACCTTGGAAAGGTGGAGCTAAGTCGGCCAGAAAGGGAGGGAAAGGTTCTGCAGGGACGGAGGGGGTGTGACCTGGAGTTTAGGTGGGTTAGTGACTTGCTCTGGCAGCTTGCGGTGCTCACAGAAGAGGTGGGTTTGGGCCAAGCCTGGAGGGAGGTCGAATTAGCTGGGCAGAGGGGAGGTGGCAGCGTGTGCAGAGGTGCGGAGCCAAGGGCCAGGAGCTGCAATGTCAGGCGTCCCTTGGCTACATGGAAGGAGAAACACACAGTTCCGCAGGAAAGTTGACTGTTGTGACTGAGCCTGCTACGACACAAGGATGCAAACAAACACTATGAAACATTCTTGTGATGAGGCTGACTTTGCTCGAGGCAGGCTGAAATTCTTCTCAGGAAACCACTCTGAGAGGCTGTTAGGTTTTGGCCATGGTCTGGTCTGGTCCCCTGCCTGGCTCATGTCACCTGATAGTTCTGTCACTCTTCCCCGGATCAACAGAGAACCCTGTGGGCCTGAACTCTTCCCAAAGAACTTGCAAAGCGAACGCAAAGCCACATGAGGTGACTTCTAAAGCACAGCATTTGTTTGAATTATCTACCTAGTCCTTTATAACACTTCCAGCATGCAAATTTGTGAGATTCCAGAGAGGCAGCTCCGTGAATAGTGGATGTTGGTTCCAAATAGCAAGACATTTCCTGTTTTGATGAGTAAGGTCCATTTGGAGCAATCTTTCCTCAACATGTAAGGCTGCATTCCGTGACTCCATGGTACCCGTCTGGAGTCTCTCTCTTGTGGCGGTGGACACTTCCTTCCCTGTCACCAGCTGCCATGGTGCTGCAGGTGGGCTCAGTGTTTCTTTCCCCACCTGTCCTGGGTCAGCTGTCCCTGCGTGCACCCGGGCTGCAGCGGTAGACTTGGCTGTCCAAGTGGAGATTCATTGAATGTTGTGAGAGCCAGTTTCCCGCAGGAGCTGGCATCTCATTGGCTGAGAGCTCGCAGGAAGATTGTCTTGTGACACAAGATGACACAAGTGCTGGGCGAAAAGTGCTGGGTGAGCTGCTTCTGTTACATCCAAAGGCTTTTGTTAGAGGGGTCGTGACTCACTGCTCCGAATTGGGACCCCAGTGTAACCCTGAGCCTGCCTAGAGAGGGCAAGTGACTGCCTAGTACAGGCTCCTGAGATCTGTAGCTGCTTCCTTTGTGATGTCCTCTCTAATGACTGTCATCCCCAGCAATTTTCTAAGGCAAATTCTGTTTTTTTTTTCCTGTATTTTAGGGAAGGGTCTATAGGGTATTCAGGGTCTCACTACTAGACTGAACTTGTAGTCATTCTCCTGTTTACAGCCTGCCAAGTGCTGGGATTAACAGGCACATGCCACCACAGCAGGCCCGGGGATCGAAAACCCCTTTGCCCCATCCCTGCACCTGCTTGCAGGAGCTTTAATCCACTGAACTATTTGGCCAGCCCTAAAATTCTGGTTTTTTATTATGGAAAATGGAAATTAAAAATTTAATATTCTGAGCTGGGTGTGGCGGGGCACACTTGTCATACTGGTACTCTGGAGGCTGAGGCAGGAGGATTGCTATGAGTTTGGGGGCAATCCTGGGCTACCAAATGAGTCCAAGGCCAGCCTGAACTGCATAGTGAGACTTAAAAAAAGAAAAGAAAATTCTGATTTTCATTATATCAATCTGGCTACTGGAAATCCACCCACCTCTGATCTACGTTCCATACCTCGGCGTGCAGTGGTTTCACCTGTCCGCCTCCTTCCGCACCTTGCCCTGTACTCTGGGTCTAAACTTCCTTTCGTTGCTTCACACCTAGCAAGATCTGTAGCTGCTTCCTTTCCAGTGGAAGGAAGGCCCCTCAGCTGGGTGATCACTGGGCCCTGCGCCTTCTCAGCTGTCCTGTCCTTCTGTCACTGCAGGTCTTTTAAACACATTTAGGTGGACGTTGACCTGAGAGGCCACTGCCTCCTTCCCCCTCACTGGCAATGCTCACGCTCTGTTTCTGTTGACAATGAATCTTGCAAGATATCTTGATTACAGAAGAGGAGTTACCTATGGTTGAAACATATAGCAGAGGTTGGCTTTCTTTTCTTTTCTTAACATAACCTAATACTGTTTTGCTGTTGCTGTTTTACTAAACCGTTATTTGGATAATTAAGCCACTACCCTATTTGAAAGCATCTTTTTTTTCTACAAGGGTCCCCCTTTTATTCCAACACTAATGCAATCCACACTGCAAAGAACAAGGAGTTACAATGGGAATTGTGTTCTGCTCTGCACAGACCACTGGAGAAATTCTTAGCTGAGCATTTAGAGATGTAATTTAGCTAAGCAGAGCATATTTGGGGGACTAAGAGATGAGCATTGAAATTTCATTAGGTGAAGAATAATTGGAAAAAGGAGAACTTGTTTTGGAAGAGAAGATCAGAAGTGCCGAAGGCAGGACGGCGCCTCCCAAATGTAGTAATCTGGATTCTGGCTGCACATCCTAGCCACAGGCGGAACTTTGGCTTTTCTAGGTAAGCGACTAGGACTCGAGACCGTACTCAGACGCGAGACGTCAGACTCAAGTGTGTGAACGTCGTGGAGTCTCCCTCGTGTAAGAAACTGGGAGGGTGAGATCCAAAGAGGCCCTCGATACAGTGAAAGGGAGAGAAACTGCGCAAAGGAAAGAATGGCCGGGATGGGGCAAGGAGAAAACAAGGAAAGAAAGGGAAAAAGTATGGGCGCGCAAGACAGCTCAGATAATTGTGGCGCTAATTTCCGTTAGTTTGTCGAAAGGAACAGTTAATACTTATTTTGCTTGATCAATTTTACATGCCTATCTCTGGTAACGTGAGTAGCTACTTTGAAGATAACAATCTGCAGTACAGGAACCATTATTAATTTTCATAATCTTGTTTTGTCATTTTGTGTCATTTCTGTTGTTCTTAAAAATATTTTTTTTTAAATTTTAGAGAAATACTTCTGAAATGAATACATGGTATGAGGTTAATGGACTACATATTGCAAATAAATTATTTACAAACTTAGATGAATATAACAATAAAAATTGTCCAAAATAAAAATGAAGAAGAATTTACAAAAAAAAAAAAAATTACAGATCCATCATATAATAGTTCACTCTATGCCAAAATCAAAAGAAACTTATATTCATATAATTAGAATTCTCAAAGTAGAAAGGGGTAGATGATAAATATTTTAAGATTTAAAATTCTGAATTTGGGGCTGGGGAGACAGCTCAGGAGAATAAGTGTTTGCCTGGCAAGCACAAGGTCCTGAGTTCAATCCCCAGTACCACAAAAAAATAAATAAATAAATAAATAAAATAAAATTCTGAATTTCGTTGAAATTATAGCACCACATTTCCAAGAAAAATGAACCTTTGTCACAATAAATTTGAATAAAATTATACCAAGATACACAAAAATGAAATTGTCCAAAACTCATTGTAAAGAAAAAAAATCATTAATACATATACATAAACATATTAGCTATGGAAGAGCAAAATTAAATAGCATCTTATTCCACATTAGAAAAAAAAAAGAGCAAGTGTGTAAGAAACTAGACCAATTAATTCAAAGGACTGAAAGAAAAAAAAGATCTGCCATTATTGAATTTTATGCTTAGCAAACATGCCTTTGAAAACTAAAAGTAAAATATTTTCCAGTTATACAAACTTGAAATATTCTGATACCTCCAGATGTAGCACACAGGAAATAACAAAGAGCATAATTCAGAAGGCAAGAGAAGGTGTATATGGTCCTGGATAAAAAAATAAAGAGCTCTCAGAATGGTAGTTAGTAAGCCTCTTCTTTTTGAGTTCATTAATTCGTCTTCCTGCTTGCTTGGTTGGGTCATCAATAGATATCTCTCTGTGTCTGTCTGTCTCTGTCTCTGCCTCTCTCTTTCACACACACACACACACACACACACACACACACACACACACCATCTGTATTAGTATCAAGACACTGAGTGGCAGACAGGACAGTAGTGGGGAGCAGCATGGAGCTTGATTAAAGAGAGCAGAGTCTCTATGACACCAAACAAAATCTGGGGTCAGTCAACAACTGTGAAATCGCTAAGCCTGTTACTGGGCATGGTCCTCCGTCTGGTGGCCAGGACTTCTCCTTACGGGGCTTTGCTGAAGTCCAAGGAGGCTGCTTGCTGGGTTGCCTTGACTTACCCATCCTGAGATCCTGCCAAAAGAGAATGAGGTACGCTGCCCCTAGGGCTCAACATGCCCCTTCCTAGGGCTTCCAAAGCCTTCTGTTTGCCATCCACTTTGGGGTGTCAGGGCCCAGCATAGGAGCCTAAGCCTATGGCATGATCTTCTTGCCTTTCTGGCTGTCAGAGTTGCCTGTGTCACACGGTATCTGAGGGGTTGGGCTCCTGGCTGCTGGCCTACAGGTCCCTGGGACAGAGACACTGGGCACTGTTCAGCGTCTTGCCGGTCTCCACCCCATGCTGCCTTTAGCACCTCACGGCGTCTGAGGTCCTTCAGACGGCTAATCGTCTTGGCCTTTCAGGCCACAGTCGCCAAGTAGTTGGGACAGCACGGTTCTCGGTGAAGCTGGAAAGGGATTTTTAAGATGAGATTAACACTTCGGTCAGAAGATCTCAAGGAAAGTGATGACTCACATGGAATGTGAGTGGGACTCATTTAGTCAGTGGAAGGCCTTGAAGAAGGCATTGGTCTTCCTGGAAGAAGAGGGGCTTCGGGGGAGCCTGCGCTGCAGCATCAGCCTGGGTCACGCGGCATCTGAGGGCGCCTCCCCTGGGCCTGCAGCCTGCTAGCCCACCTTACGCATCGGGAACTTGCCAGCCCCACAGTCCTGAGCCAGTTCTCTGTCCCCCCCCACGCACACACACACACGCACACACACACACACGCACACACACACACTGGCACACATACAAAGCACCCTACTGATCCTACTGATTCTGTTTGTCTGGAGACGGCTGACTAACACAGCCCTCTTCTAGTACTGACAGAGGAGAGAAGCAGTGATTTCGGTCATTCCCAGACTTTTCTGCTGCTCCTTATGCCGCCTAGAGGTGGCGCCCCCCCGCCCCTCCCTGCCAGGGCTCTGCTGGACGCCACGAGAAGGTCTCCGTATTGGGCACTGCTGCGTGGCAGGCTTTGACTCCACAGGGCTGGCGGGCACTCACCTCCTCATGCACCGTCCTCCCAGGTCGTGCTCTTCATGTTAGAGCTGCAGCACTTGTTTACCGGGTCTTTAAGCAGCTCTCATGTCCATCCATGTGCCTTGACTTACACACTTCCTAATTTCTAATATTTAAAATCATGTATGACAGCACATTAGGGCTGTGGTAGATGGAAACTACATCAATTTACATGGAAGTGTCTATATACATATAAATATATTTTTTAAACATGTATGTAAACATATTTAAATTCCTTGAGAGTTATTTGGGGGCAATTGTTTGGAATATTCTAAGTTGCTTAAAATATGAATTTAGGGCAGGTAGTGAAATTGCCAAAATCAGCCTAGAATGACTACACTTAGAAAACAGTGAATCAGAGGGCCAGTGAAATAGCTCAGTGGATTAAAGCTCCTGCAAGCAGGCTCAGGGGCTGGGGGTTCAATCCCAGGCCTCCAGCGCCAACCCCATCCCCGGGGTGTGCTGAGATGATAGTTGAGACTGGGTGTGGTGTGCCTGCCTGTAATCCCAGCCGTGGGGACACTGAAAGCAGGAGGATCGCTAGGAGTCCGAGCTGCATAGTGAGATCCTGTGAAAACCAAATACACTAAAAAAAAAATAGTGCTTAGTACTTGACTCCAGGCTGATTTAGGGCCCCCTGGATACACTGAGAAGCGAGAGAAACGTCCTGTAGCCAGATTCCCCTGTGCTGGTCTCCAAGCGGGAAACACCTCTCTGGACATTCATTAACCCCCTTGGTCGTGGTCATCAGGACACGGGGGCAGAGACACTGAAGAGCTCAGTCACAGTTAGGAAAATGATGGGTTCTTTTGCCACTGCTGCTGGTGAGGAGAGGCAGGAGAAGCATACAAGTTCCAGGCCAGCCCAGGAAGCTTAGTGATTTAGCTGAGCGTTTCTCACAATAAAGAGATTTTAAAAAAACTTTAGGGGTATAGCTTGGTGTGAAGGTGCTGGATTCAAACCTTAGCACAGCACAGAAAAAGAAAGCAAAACCCAAAGGCTTCCTGCTGCTTCGCCCTCATGTGGCCTCGGCCCTCAGTGTGGCTGAGTCCTGCTCCCCAGGTCTCTTTACTTTGCCCCCACTTTCTTCTCTCCCTCATCACTTGTACCCTCAGTGGTCACCCTGAAAGTCTTCAGGGGCCATCTTCCTTGCAAGGGATGAGCAGTGGAACTTTATAAAGTTTAATTTGTAATGTCTTTTTTCTAGAAATAGTTGATGTTGGCTTCTGCACTATCTTTGCTATCCTCCGAATGAAAGTCTGTCTGTTCAGCATGCCCTCGTCTGCTCTGTGGGTCACCAGCAGCAGTGGCAAAAGAACCCATCATTTTCCTAACTGTGACTGAGCTCTTCAGTGTCTCTGCCCCCGTGTCCTGATGACCATGACCAAGTGGGTTAATGTATGTCCAGAGAGGTGTTTCCCACTTAGAGACCAGGTTGTCCAGGTTGTTTGTGGGCTAGATGTGGTGTGGACCCCAGACACTTACAGGTGATAGGCTCCAGGGAAGGCCTTAGGGACTCGGGGACAGCTTCCCTCTGGTGGGGAGGCACATTGGAGTCTGGGAAACTGCCAGCCCCTTGACGTTGAGCACCGTGTACAACATGTCACATGTGTTTATGGGAAGACCCACTGATGTTCCCACTGGGAACACAGGGGACTTTCCTCCCTTCCCCACACTGGCCCTCAACAATAGAAGGGCCATCTCAGAGTTCCCCAGGAAATAAGGAAGGAATGGGGAAGCCCCTGTAGCATGGGAAGGTGACAGACACTCAAAGAATACTGCTTAGGGTAAGAGCACAAAGGATCTTGAGAGTCCTGAATTAAGAAAAGCAATACCCCCACCCCAAGGTAGTAGCTATTTTTAGTATGAGAGCTGTTGGAGAATGTAGTTTTGATGTGTGAAATGCGATTCCCTGGTCGCATACCCCAGAACTCCCCAGATGTGTCTCCACAGAGCAGGAAGTGAGGGGCCGCCACAAGCCTGCCCAGGAAAGCTGGTTCTGAGTAAACAAGCCTCAAGACATGGGCAGAGTGTGTATGTATTTCAGGGTCAGTGTCTCATAGCCTTTCTGTTGAGCAAGGTTAACAGCCTTGATGTTGGCTTCTGTACTATCTTTGCTATCCTCCGAATAGCAAAGGCTGGTTTCGTCATGGATAAGTGAAATCAGTTCTTCATCAACGTGCCTAGAACATGCAGCAACGGTGCCCAGGCCAGCACTGGCATGTCACTGGCGGAAGCCCAGGTTGCATTTATCCATTCAGATGACCTCCTACTCTCAGACCCAGGAAGTTTTATAGGAGTAGGAGGAGCCCTGAGTTCACTTAGAATCCCAGAGGAGGAAGCACAGGCTCGGCCTGACTTGCTCTGGGGCACTCTTACGGGGAAGGCTGGGGGCCATCACACCCACTGCCAGACACTTTTGAGTGAGAAGTCACTAAGGGGTTAGTGGGCATCGCGACTTGGGGCCTCCCGAGAAGGGTCAGTGTTGCTCTAGCTTTTGGCTTGTAGAAAAATTTCCTGCTTGCGATGTAGTTGACAATGATTTTAACAGGTTTCAATCAATGCGCTAGCTTTTCTTTGCACCCGGGGAAATTTATGGTGTCCTTCATGGCAGTGGTGAGCTTGCCACGAGCCTTGGAAATGAAGCAGAAGTGGGAACCAAGGAAGAGAATCTTGGTGGGATAATGGGAATTACTGTCCCCGAAAGGGCCGCTCCCGAGGTAGAAACCGTTGACATCCTCTAGAAAGCAGGGCAGAGTCATAAATGGTAATGATGGCCTGTTAATAGAGTTATCACAGAATTTCTTGGATCTAAAATTCATATAATAAAATCCCTACATAATTTATTCACCGTGGCAGTTAAGAAAGGCACGCCTATGTGCTCCGTCCGTCAGAGCCTTCAGTGCTCTCTCTCTGGGCGGAGGATCTCTTGTCTGAGTGGCTGTTGCCCGAGATCACTCCAGTGAAGTTCAAATGAGTCACCCGCCAAGCAGATGCAGTGACTGCACTCCCCGCTCTCTAGGACGTGCCTTGAATGCGAACAAGCACTGTGTTTTCTTAAACCCCATGGGAGGGCGATGCTGGATGTGGCACGGCCGATCTCCAGGGCCCGGGGCTGGCCACCCACCCTCTCAGGCCCGCACGAGTGAGCTGAGGGTGTCTGAACCCCCGGCCGCCTCCCTCCTCTCATCTGTCTCATTCCTGGCACGTGTTTCAACGCTCCATTTATGCCAGAAGTTTGGTGCTAGCCTCGGGGCTTTGCTCTTGACATTTCTACTAATTCTCTGCTTTATATTCACGATTGCCCTTCTGAAAGGAGATTCTCGTTTCAAAATTGCATCTTTGCGCGTTCAAGTAGACTCGACGCACGTACCTCGTGGGTCTGGTGTGTACATTAACTTTGGAATGGGGGATGAACGTGGAAGACCGTGGAGGAACTGGAGTGGGCAAGCAGAGTGATTTGCATCGTGGAGTTTGCTGCTGGCTGCAACTGAAACCCAGCTTGTGTGGGCCGGGCCTTGTTTCCTAACATCAGTGCCCCTGCCCACAAAGGTCCCCACCAATGCACGGGTACCCACAGAGATGGGGGTATTGCAAGGCCCAGGGGTAGTGGGCACCAAGCGTGAGTGCCGGCGGAGCACCTGGAGCTCAGCCTGGCTGCTGGCCGCATGCCCAGACCTGTGCAGACGCGGCACACTGGCCTTTCTGTCTGATGCCACTCTCCTGGTGGGGTCTCTCCCTGGGCCACGGCGCGTCTGGAACAGCAGGGCCAGGTCATTTCTGAAGAGCTGCTTTTTTCTCTCTTCCGGGAGTCATTTTCTGAATCAGCTAGGGTGTGCCCGAGCTTGACACTTGAGGGCCTGCAGAGGGCAGGGCCTGCCCCTGGCTTGAGGTCATTGTCCTCAGGCAGCCTGAAGGCCTGCAAGGAACCATGCCACTTACCCGCCTTTGGCTGCACCCCCAAGTACAGCAAGGCACTTTCAGTTAATAGTAACTTTAAAATGGGCTGATCTTGCAACTTCTGTCATGATTACCCACTAATGTCTCCAAGTGGCAGGATGGTATTTACTTTTTAAGTAATACCAGTATGTTTTTGGTGCAGGACTGATGTGCCCTGAGGACAGGCTTTCCATCTGTCCGGTATCTACTCCTTCCGAGATTTTGCGTGTGGAAGCCTTCTGTGCCTGTGTTTCCTTCTGCTCAGTCTTCAGTGCATGTTAGCCGTGGCCCTGAGAGTAGATGGGGACACATTGGCCTCCAGATGTAGGTCCCAGCCCAGGGCCCTCGTCTCCCTTGACAATCTTAGAGCTCTGAAGCCCTCCTGCCTTTCAGCCATTGTAAAGATTGAACCAGGAGGCTAAGGCAGGGTGATCGCCAGCTGGGGACCAGGTTAGGTTTCCTGGAAAATTTAAGCTAGCCTGGACCCTGTCTCAGGAAGGAAAAGAGCACTAATGAGCGGCTCTAGCATTTCTGCAGTCTGCTAGAAGAGCTCCTCTGATATATTTGGTGCAAAGCCTATGAATGAGTAACCGGATTCACATAGTGGCTTTTTCTTTAATGACCATGATGAAGGGGTAACTGTGTCCTGGTGTGAGCAGGGGGATGGTTTGGGCTGAGCGGTGGCTGTCACCATTCCCAGGTGGCCTGGGCACTGGCTGGGTAGGTCTGAGGAGGTGACATGCGCTGCAGGCAAAGGTGTTACCAGATCACAGGCTACAATGTGGGGTCACTGCTGGGCTCCAGGATGAGCCTCAGGGTCAGACTTCCATTGCTCTAGGGTAAGTACTTCTCCGCTACCCAATCTGGATGGGAAAGTATTTATCTTTATAAAAGTATTAAGGAGATAACTGGCCTCAGTGGGGTGTTGGTCCAGAACACCTCTGGGTGGTAGGAAGGAACAGCAGCAGAGTGGTATTATTTAGTGACCTGAGAATATTTACCTTATGTCATTTTCTCATCGCATTTTGGAATAGGGAGAAAAAAAAAAGAAGCTTGTTTATTTATGCATTTTGAGATAGGGTCTCACTATGTAGCCCAGGCTGTCCTTGAATTTGCTTTGATCCTCCTGCCTCGGCCTCCCAAGTGCTGGAAAAGAGCAGTTTTAAAACTAGAGTTGAGACTTATTTAGTTCCATAGATGTTAGCTAGGTTTGATTATTGAGGGTTTTTTTTTTTTTTTTTTTGGTGAAACTGGGGATTGAACTCAGGACCCTGTGCTTGCCTGGCAAATGCTTATTCTATTGAGCCATCTCCCCAGCCCCTTGATTATTATATCAGAGACACTATCCTAAGGAATTATGCTTTTGATCTTGGCAAGTTTAAGTTTCAGAAGCAAATGTGATATCAGCATTCCTATTTCTTAAGGGCTGAATCTTGTTTTTTTTTAGGTGAATGACTTCATACAGTCCATGAGAGAGATCATATTATGACCCCTGATGTATGGATGAGGCTCAGAGAGGTTCAGTAACTTCTCCAAGGTCACACAGGAGGAAGGTGTCCATATTTGAAGGGCCCAAATGTGGCAGGGTCCATGTTTGAAGCCGGACATGGCTGATTCCTAAATACACCCCTTTCATGGCCATGCCACAAAAGCACACTCTGAACAAAGCATGTGGGGAGCGCAGAGACACAGGGGTGTTGTGCAGGGCGTGTTCAAGCGGAATGGGGCCTGGCTCAGTCCGGAGGGCTGGGGCGCCTGCACGGGGTGGAGGGGTAGGGGAGCATTCTCATATGCGGGCAGAGTGTAAGACTGGCCCCTTTGTTCATACCTGAACGTGCATTCAGCTTTGAAGGTCCTGGCTATATCTCAGCTTCTTTCATCTTACGCCGGTGTCACTCGGCTGATGTTGACGAGGATGGCATTCCCGAGCCCTGTCATAAAACGTCACTTCTCACACACGTCGTACTGAGCACGCAGTGAAGAAAACTCCATGGCTGTTCTCTCAAGATATGCTGACTGGGGCTTCCACTAGAGTAGGAAGGAAGCCTTTGTGTTTCAGAACAGGATGAAGGGAATTCTCTCAGGCTGGGGAGATTAGCTCAATAGAATAAGCACTTGCCTGGCAAGCAAGCACAAGGTCCTGAGTTCAATTCCTGGTACTACCAAAAAAAAAAAAAAAAAAGAAGAAGAAAAGAATTCTCCCCACCAAAGATGCTATGTGGTAGTGGAGAAGCCAGCTGTCCTTGACCAACCATCGGTTCTTTGACCAGTTATGAGGCAGGAAAAGAAAAAGGCAACTCCTCCTGGGGAAGCAAATTATTTCTCAGGCATCTAGTAGGCCTAGCCTTGTGCTCACTCCTCAGAGCAACAGTTCCCTGGAGGAAGTCCCGGATGCACTGAGGCAGTGTTGGAGGAGGCGCTCAGCTCAGAGGGAACGCAGAGGGAGCTGGGAGGAGCAGGAAGTGGGAGACTCCACAGAGAGGAGAGCTGCAGTACAGAGGAGGAGAAAGGGTGCCAGAGATGCCCAGGAGAGGCAGGAGCCGCACTGGTGTGAGTGCAGGGAAGGTCAGGCTGCCCTTCATGATTAGCAGGGTTGTTTTTATCTGCTCAAGAGCAGTGGCCATGTTTATCCACCTCTGTCCCTTCCTGTGCCGCCTTCTCCATTTTGTATCCCATGACATCTTCCTGGTGTTTGTTATAGGCTGAATTGGGTCCCAGCCCACAGGTATGTGGTGAAGCTCTATTCTCTGGAACCCCGGGGTGGGACTGTATTTGGAGAAAAAGTCTCTGAAGAGTGGTTCATGTCAAATGAAGTCACACAGGTGAGCCTAACTCAGTATGGTGGTTCTCTTCACCATAGAAGACTGTTAGGACAGACACACAGGTCTGTGTGAGGGGACAGGGAGGAGGTGGCCATCTGTGTCCAGGACAGAGCCTTGGACAAAAACAGCTCCACCAATAACTAGAGCTGGGTCTGTTATCACCAGACGGAGGCTTTCACCAAGAGGCTGTGGCCTCCCACGTATGAAACGAAGCAAGGCTGAGTAGTAGCCTTCGTGGTCAGAGTCTACCTAGTGACCAGGGAAACCATGCAGGGCGAGACCCCTAGGTATCAGAAGGCTAGCTGGGCCCGGCCACCAGCCCTCTTCAGCTCTTCAGCCTCTGCCAGAGGGAGGCCAGGTGGCAGGTGGTGTTCCTTCCCGGGTCTTCCCTGCGAGTGGGTCTTGGTTGACATTAAGTTCTCAACTCGGGACACGGCCTTCTTCATACGTAAGAGATACTTGTTGCTGTGCATAATAAATGAATGAAAGATGAAGCAAAGCAGATGTCAAACCCCAGCAGCTGCCCTCCTGGCAGAGTTCTTCCCGGGTGAGAAATCAAAGTTTGGTGTATCAGGAACATGCTTTAAAGGTGTGCTAGGGTCAGACTTCAGTTCATATTTCTAGCTATTTCTTTCTTTTTTCTTTTTTGGTGGAAGTAGGGATTGAACTCAGGCCCTTGCGCTTGCCAGGGAAGCGCCTATTCCACTGAGCCATCTCCCAGACCCCATCTCTTGCTACTTCTGAGTATGTCAGCATGAGCACCTTTGCAAAGTCCCTATTATGTTGAACTATTCTGAACCTTCATACGAAATCACCAATGCCGGGAAACCTATTTGTATGTTATTTGTTACAATATGAAAATCGACACCCCTTCTATGTTAAGCTCATCAAGCATTATTCTGTCCTCCTCGGTCAGATTCCACAGCGAAGGACCCT
Source organism: Ctenomys sociabilis (assembly GCA_004027165.1). Taxonomy (NCBI): domain Eukaryota; kingdom Metazoa; phylum Chordata; class Mammalia; order Rodentia; family Ctenomyidae; genus Ctenomys; species Ctenomys sociabilis. The sequence goes on from PVKA01019202.1 coordinate 20,247, forward strand.
GAGCCCAAAAGGAAATGAGATTCCTGGGGTGCAGAGAATTGCTGTCTTATAAAGCTGCTGGATGAGAAATAACATTGGAAATGAAAGGAGGCCTGAGGATTACCTCTTGTCCCTGCGCAGTCTTCTGTGTTTTAACCCACCATTTAATTAGGCTTTTTTTTGTGGAAGATTTTAACTTCCATTCTTATTTTCTTTATACTGGTTCTACAATTGGTTGGGGAAATCCCAGGAACCCACCTGGGAGCCTGGTGACACCCTGGGAAGCAGGATCTTTCCTGGTGCTGCAGAGCCAGAGCTCCAGCAGAGCTGCTTTGTCCAGAGTGTTGCTGGGCCTTTTGCTATGCTTTTCTGGGTCCTTAGTGAAATGGGTTGGGCTCCTGTAGCACACAGATCCCTTAATGGAAGGAGAGGAACCCACACTGGCAGGCCCTGTCCTGGGGAGGTGGACAGTATATCTAAGCTGGGCTTTTCTTATTTAAGTCTCTTTGTTAAAAGTGTCAGAAAACTTAATTCAAAGTGGTTTAAGAAAAGTCTAGAAATTCCTGTCTGCTGTAAATGAAAATCCTGGAAGAGGGCTGCGTACATGCAGCTCGAGAGACGTCAAGGTGTTCCCACTGCTCTCTTTCCTCCGGCTGGCTCAGTCTCTAACCTGTGCACCCTGTTCTGCGAGAGACGTGGCTCTTATGGTCACACTGTGGCAACTCTTTGTCCCTTTCAGGTCTACATCTAGCAGAAAAGAATTTCCATCCCTGGCTTTCTGTGAAAGTGCTGAGACTCAGCCTGATGGGGCCAGTTGAGGCTCTGTGGACACAGGACAGTGCTGCCCATCCTGATTGGCTTACTTGGAATGTCTCCACTCCAGTCATGGGGACAGGTTATTGCTATGAGGACATTGGGGGAGTACGCAGTAGACATCTGGTAGTTCATACTCTGTACCCTAGGCAACACACGACCTTTACGCCCATGGACTGGCAAGCAGCTCCCTGCTGATCCTCTGTCACCGTGGCTGTCCCCTTCTTAGACTGGCTGCAAGAGGGTCAGTCTTCCATAGCTAAAAGCAGCCACTTACGTGCTGGGCATTGCCTTGTTCATCCTGAACCCAGTGTGGAACAGTGGTGGGAAAGCCTTACGGTGGCTTGTTCCTCGATGCACCTTCCCAGAAGCCCCATCTCCTTCACTGGGCACCGAGTCGCCTTTTGTGTTTGAGGAAGGCTTTCACTCTATGCTCCTTCATTTCCTCGAGACAGATGGAGTGCCTTTGTCTCTCAGACATATCCCGTTTATCACTTAGCTAGAGTGAATGTTGCTTCGACGTACTTTCTGACGCTGGCGAAATGTCTTGTCGACGCGTAGGCCCCCCGGAGCAGCTGTTAGCACCTGCAGCTCCCTCTCTGCTCACCAATCAGCAGCACCGCAGGGATGTTCTCTCCATCGAGGGTTCTCCTTCTTTCACTGTTGACAGGGTCAATCCAGGCCACTTGGCAGGACCAAGCCATCCCAGGTTCTTTGTCCCCCGTGTCCTAAGCACATCCAGTGAGTCCTCAGTGATTATAGCCAGCGGGCAGATGAAGGCCACCGGACGACTCGGTGACCCCCACTGTTTGTTCTGATCACGCAGGTCACTTTCAGCGCCCCTAGCACTTTGGGCCCTGTAGACAGACACTATTTGTTCTGCCAGAGCATTTTCAGTCTGTTTCTGATTAGTTAAATGGGTCTCGACCACTGGTAAATTCACATTTTGGCTTTGATTTATGCCTTCCCTATCTGCAGACATGTTTCTTGTTATTCCATACAATAGGAGGCCTCTTGTTAGTTATTCTTTCTTAGTTTCATGTGAACGAGGTACAGCCCAGGCTGTCCATGTCAACATTGTACAAGACTCAGCTACAGAGAGCAAATGATAGCAAAGCTTCTGACTACCCAGGCATCGGAAAAAACAAACGAACAACTAAGGCAGCTGATAATCCCCAATTTCAAGGAATCCTTTTTGAGTGGGAAAACATGGTAATAAATGAGACCCGGGGGTGCCTAGAGAAAGAGCTAGAAACTGTGTGAGACGTGGGTTGTTGATGAAAGCAAAGACAACGGACACATTCCGGGTCGTTCTTAAGAGAAATGTAGTCTACGGCTCGCCGTCCTGTGACGATCGCTTCTTGTTCCCTCTGTCTCCATGTGTCTGAATTTTGAATGAAAAACAAGTAGAAAAAGAGCCCAAAGAACAAGTAAATGGCAGGTTAAGGAAGAAAGGCAGAGTCCACAGGCCTCGGAGCTCTGTGTGACCTCCTGTCTTGGCTGAGTGGCCCGGCTGAAGGTGCGTGAAACCCTTCGTCCCCTCCGAGGCTGAGTCCCTCGCTGTACACCCTTCGCCTTGGCCCCGAGCCCCCCTCTTTCTCACCCACAAATCAACCCTGCAAAAATCACTGGGCATATTCGTATTTTTATTGTGTTCATGGATATGTTCTGCAAATTATAATTTATTTTACTAATAAAGCATGGGGTTTTGCAGGGTAGATAAAAACACTGCCACCCCAATGTGAAAAAATGCAAGATTACTTTTTAAAACATATTTTAAAGAATAATAGAAATTCTTTCAAGTTTTTTCTATTTATTTCATCTTAACCTCTGCCATCAGAGGTTTTGGGAAGCCTGCGGTGGACTCAATGAAAAAACACGATGCCACAAGCTTTGAAAAGATGACGCGTGTATGTGGATCGTGAGGAGGGCCTTATAAGGCATTCATTTGTTTTGTTTTGTGTTCTTCACCCTCCTCCATTTATACAGACTTTTGTTCTGCTCTTAGATAAAATACTAATAAACAGGAAGTTGAAAAATGTGGTGCAATTGTTCTCAGCGTTGTTTTTCTTAGGCTCCGTGGGCCACACCGCCGGCCTATTCCCCGCAGTCCCTGTAGGTGGCGGTGTCCCATAACGAAATGAAGCGGCCTGTCGGTCATCCGAGGCCGGGGCACCTGGGCCTGCTCAGATGTTCTAGGCTTGCTTCCCTCTGTATTTCTCCTGAGTCAAGTTGTAGAATTTTAAAGAGGCGAAAATAAGGCCATTGCTATGGAAAATATGTTTTTGTTTTTTTAACTCTTCATGCTGAGTCATATACTCAGCGAGAATGTTTTATTTCCCTTGAATGGGTTGTGTGTGTGTAAAAATCAGAAACAATGCAATAGGAATATGCAGTCTTTCGCTTAATCTTTAGGATGCTTCATTAGCAACACTCTGGAATCACTGTCATTTGAGCAACTTAGAAAAAAAGGTGGCTCTCTTTGTAAACAAAAGAATGACTTTAATAGTGACGCCAGTTGCGTGGCCCGGTGCAGGACTGCGGACAGGAGCGGAGTCCTGAGCGGCACCCTGGCTCCTCTCCGCCAAGCCGAGGCCCCTCAGCAGGCTGGGGGCTCTGTGGACTACAGGGATTGGAAGTTGTGTCCTTTAGATGCTCCAAAGCTAAAGCAGGGAGCCCGGGAGAGCACTGCCTGATCCTGGGGATCAGGCTCTGTCCCCAGCTGAGCAGGGTCCTGGGGCGGATGGGGTGTATACTATTTCTCCTTCCCAGAGGCCCATAGAAAGCAACACCTCCTCCCTGTACACCCTGGGATTTTTTGGTTAATGAATATATTTTCTTATTGTTTGAAAAAAATTGTTTATAATTTTGGGGGAATAAACTATGAAGGCAATAAAAATCCACATTTTACATGTCCAGTGTAGTTCTTTGGCCAGCACATATGCCAAAGGCGTGCCTAACTCTATCACACCAGTGACAGGGATCTTTTTAACACCCCAGAAATTTCCTTCGTACACTTCCTCATCTTCCCTCTCTACCCCTAGAGTTGACTGCTTTTCTAATGAGTCCCACTATGGCTTAGTTTCTGTTCTAGAACATTATATGACTGGAACCATGAAACACTACTTTTGTGTCTTGATTTTCCTTCTCTCCCACCAGGATGAATGAGAATTTTCCCTGTGTTAGCCCGCACATCAGGAGCTCCAACTGGAGAGATGGTGTCCTTTGTGTGGACAGGCCAGCTGGTGTTTACCTCTGGGTGGAAGTCTAGGTTGTTTTCAGCTTTTGCTGTTTTGAACAAAATTACAACATTGTTGTAATCTTGATTTTGGTCTTGCACTTTTATTGGAGGGGAGGATAGATAGATACCTAGGAGTGGAATTGTTGGATTTTATATTATTCATACCACCAGACCTCATCTAAATTCCAAGAGTTCTGCTGTAGTCAGCCTGGCCTGGAAATTCCTAGGTGAAACTCGGTGTCAAAATGAGAGGGAAAGACAAAGATGTAGGGGTGCAAGAGAGGGACAGGAGGACCCCAGGCCAAGTGTGTGGAGCCTGTGTGGGGTCATCCAGCATAGAGCTCCTCTCAGCAAAGTGGCCTTGTTGCTCATGTCAGAAATCTGGAGCGAGTCAGTCCCTCCCTCTGGAGCAAGGCCTCCAGAGTCCCTGGCAGGACATCCCAGGAAGTATCTTCAGGGTTTGGCCGTCTGGGGGAAGAATGGGCCTATGTGAAAGTCTGTCCAATTCTCCTTTGGTTCTGGGGAATGTGGGGTGTGTCGGAGGGTTACATACTGAATTTTCTGTCGAGGAGAATTTCTATGGCATGACTGAAGTGATTCCCAGTGGCTCAGGAGCTACGGGGTGTGCCAGGGGTCTGCCCAGGGGTCCTTGTTCCGAGAGCTGCTGTGTCACTGTGTGATCTCGTGCTGACCGTGTGGGTGTGCAGCACTCTCATAACTATTTTTACCATTTTATTTTCGGTTCAGGGTCAAGAACTTCACACCTCTAATTCAGGGCCCATCACTAATGGGAATGTTCCAACAATCAAAACGTCTCTGTTTCCTAGACCAACTCCCTGCCATTCCTGTGAACATAAGACACTTGGAATAAACCCTAAAATCCAGTCAGATTCAATATTATGCTAAAATAATAGGCTACCTTTGTGTATTCTGGCAGCATTTTTATGAGTTATTAAAGTTTTTTTGTAGATGGCTGAGTTCCATGGTTACAGAGCAAATAAGTCATATTCCTCTACAGTACAGGGCATTTTCACTGATTTCAGTTTTACTCATTAGAAAATGCTGTGCTAACCCACAGATGCCAAGGGTCTAGAAGAGCACAACCACCCTCTCTTCTCCTGTGGGCATGTTACACCATTTTCCTCCCCAACTGTGGCTTTCATTGTCAAAAATGAGTCGAGAAGCCATCAGTGAGAGGTATTTGTGGACGTGCCTACCCCAACCCAGCTACAATATTAGCTGGCCAGAGGTGTGTGAGATCAAATATCCATCCCAGGGTCTCACGTTCTGTCCCGGGGACAAAAGTGTGGACATCGTTGTCAAAGACAGCATGACTCAACACCAGGGTGCATCGGCCCTTTTATCCTCTTGTGAAATCGTAGGGATTTCCACAACGGACACTGTGTTAGTCAGTTTTAAATTTCACTGCCCTGAGCCAGATCAGCATATTTTCATTGTTGGTTTTTGTATTTGAAAAAGGATTGAAAATGAGTTGAGTCCATTTGAAACTTCCATCCCATGGTCCTTGGACCAGCCTGTGGAGTAGATCGATACCGATAAAGCTTTCATTTTGAACATAGTTGTTTTCTCTCTGGGGAGCGACCATCCCCGGCTTGGTGTATGGTCTGGTGACTCATTGATTTCACAGTCCCAAGGGCAAGGACCCCCAGTGCCTCTGGCCTGAGGGGGCTGGTGCTGGGCCCCCCTCCCTCCATCCCTCCTCCTTTGCCTCCAGGGCTTGGGCCAGGCTCGCTTTTGTCCAACAGAAGGCAATAGTAGGGGACTTGGGTGGTGTAATCTTGGTGCTTTAGGCCTGGTGGTCGGCTCAGATCCAACCTCTGCCTTGAGAGAGTAGAGAGGCCTTGTAATTAATTCTGCCAAGTCAAAGATCTGCTTTCACCTGCTGTTTGCCCTCTTCTAAAAAGTATACTAATAAACCTTGGTTATTGTCATCTTTTGATGTTTTTCATCTTTTGTTTTTATAACTATCTCTATATTCTCTAGATACCTTTCAAAAAGGTAAATAGCAATAGTTAATTCACCTCCATTTCTTCTTGATATTACCTGGTTAATCCAACAGAAAATTCAGAAATTAAAACACATTGACATCTGTCCAGGTCTGAATGAAAACACAGCATTTAGCTTTCATATTTTTTTCTGATAAACCTTAGCTTCTGGCGCCATATCAGACCTTTTCAGATGTAAGATATCGCAGATAAATATGATTCAGAGTTATCTTTCACTGTTTCAGCCACCCACCTACATATTTTGGCGGCTGCATGATACCATAAGCGATGCTCTTTAATGATTCACCTTCTGATCCAGTGGCTCTGGTCTCTGTTCATCCCTGTTGCCTTATATTAAGATCTCATATTTGATGACCTCTTAGCGAAGCCCACCTGTGAAATTTTTATTTCCTATTTGCTTGCCTAGGAAAGTATTTTTTCTGTGGTGTTGCTTCTCTTATAGCAGACAAGGTGAGAAAACAAGCAAGCTTCTTCTCACACAAACGATGGACATGTGCTATGTCTATCAATAGTTTTTCACTTCTCAACATGAAAAACTATTGATACTGCTTCTGTCCATTCAACATACATTTTTTAATATGTTTTCTATGTATCAATAGTTTTTCATGTTAAGAAGTGAAGTTTTAAAAATAAAACCTGCTCTTTCTATTTAACAAAGAAAACTTCTTCTCCTTCTCCCCATTTCTTTCCACTGTTTAAAAATTTTTCAACACTCAGTAATCGGCTTCAGCTGTCTCACTGTAGGGGAATTACTCACTGTATTTTCTGCTTACAGTTCCCGGGGCTAGCGTGGGGATCCAAGTCAGCTTCCTGTTGTCGGGGAGCTTTTCTCAGTGGTGAGAGAGATCGTACACAGACGGTGCACAGTGGGTAGGACACAGCCACCTGGTTTATTTTCCTTGTGACGTGCCTTTTAAAATCCCAGTTTTAAAAGTGCGCCATTTACCAAGCCCCAGTCGTGTGTCCCTGCCGGTCTTCATGGGGTGTCCTCCCCGCACAGACGCACATTAGCTCAGCTTCCACTTTCCTATTTGTGAAGGCATTGTTCCTGCCAGTGAGCCTCAAGAAGCTCCCAAAGGACAGCTGTTCAAATGAGCTGTTAGCCTGTTTGATGCTCATGATGCTGAAGATATTTTTGAAAAAAGAAAGACAGACCCGGTATGGTTTTACTTGTGAGATAGGCTGAGTATTCCTATTCATAGGAAAAGAAAGTAGAATGGGAGTTGTATGGGGTTGAGGTGTGGAGAGGAAGAGGAAGAGGAGGAGGAGGAGGAAGACGAAGAGGAGGAGGAGGAGGAGGAGAAAGAGGAGATCTTATTTAATGGGGACAGAATGTGTGTTTGAGATGATGACCGGATTGTGGATGGATATTGGTGCTGACTACAGGGCAGTGTTACTACGCATGCAGCGCTGCCGGATCAGACACTTAAGATGATAAATTTTGCTATGTATATTTTAGCACAGAAAAGGCACACAGTCATAGCAATAGGATGCTTGAGTCACTATGTGTAATGAAGTTAGAAACTAAAGTTGATTTACAAGAAATTATAGGGGCAAAGAAACACCTCAGCAGGCTAGAGCGGCCTGTGCCAGCACTTTGGGGGCTGAGGCAGGAGAATTTCCAATTGAAGACCAGAAGGAGCAATTTAGCAACTCAGCTCTGATGCTACAGAATGAAAGGAAACAAGAAAAAGAAAAGCAAAAAGAAGAAGGAGGAGGAGGAGGAGGAGGAAGAGGAGGAAGAGGAAGAGGAGGAGAAGAAGAACAAGAAGAAGAAAGGAAGGAAAGAAAGAAAGAAAGAAAGAAAGAAAGAAAGAAAGAAAGAAAGAAAGAAAGAGAGAAAGAAAGAAAGAAAAGAGAAAGGAAAAGAAAACCACCAGAGCCATCTTGTAGTGCAGATGTCCTGGTTCACACCTGAGGAAGGCAAGGCACAGAGGGAGGAGGTCCGCTGTGGCCGAGTGGCAGCAGGGGCTGGGCACAGCTCTCCTCGCTGCCCCTTCGCTGTGCCCTCCCCCACCCCCCAGTGGTCATTTCTTCTTGTTGGAGTAAATGCCTCTCTGGTTAGATTAGCGTCACGATAAGGCCTCCCAGCAAGGAGGTCTTAATCCTTTAATCTGGATGGTTCCTGAGCTGCGTGGCTGTGTCTCCAGGGGCAGCTCCCGGACCCAGGGCTGTCTGCTCAGAGTCCCATGACCTCAGAATGCCATTAGACCAGAGGACTTTATTTCACAGGGAAATTGTGTTCGGGGCACAGCGGCTGTGAGGGGCTCTGCAGCCCTCTAGCTCTTCAAGTAGCGTGTAAACGGCAGTGCTTTATGTGAACTCTGAACTTGGCGGGGCCTAACCAGGCTTTTATTGCGTTACTTCAGACTTCATGTGTATCTACTATTCTTAAGTGTTCTGTGTTACTAAGAGAAGTATATACATGAGAATTACTCATATGATTTTTGTAAGTGGCTAATATTAGCTCGGGACCTACACTCTCATAAAAGAAATTTCCGTAAGAACTCCCTGACCCTGCAGTACTGTTTTCTATGTCTTTTCTGAGATGTGCCTTTATATTTGACTCTGGCATGTATGCCCAGTCATCAAACAAGTTCACAAGCTGCCTTCAATACTGTTTTAAAATCCTACCTCAGTGGAAAGAGCATTTAATGCCACACCAGCGGTTGTCCCTGCCACAGCCGACCTGCCTACTTCCTGGCAGCCAATGCTCTGACACCCAGATTTGGGTCTATGGTGACATGTTTATGTCTGATAGCAGCATTGACCACTCCATGGTGAGGCAATAGAATTACCTGAACCGGGAACCGTAGATACCTGTGTATGCAGGCTGCAATTCAGTGAAACAAAAGCACGCTACACATTTTCTTTCCAAATGAGGCAGCAGCACAACTAAAAAGCCAACTTGCCTTTCGCTTTCTAAAATACACTTTGCAGACAGCAGCGGGCGGCTCCCAAGCCCGGCCTGTGTAAATGCCAGTCAGGAAATTAGAAGGAGAATGGCCGCGTGGGCAAAGGGTGCCAGGGGTGGCACTGTCCCGTTTGCCAGCTCTCAGCGCCGAGCCAGGCTGCTTCTGCGGTCAGTGTTGTCATTTAGCGAAGCAGCGCACTTGAGGCGGAAGTGTATTCTCCTAATCTGATACATATTTTCCTGATTCTAAGTTCCTTCCGAGATGGGCCACACACACTGAGTCGGGAATACCCAGTTGGAGGAGAGAGGGAGGCAAGAACCAAGGCAATGGAAGAAGTGACAGAGACCGCGTTAGAGGGAAGCAGTCTGGCCGGAGCCCAGTGTACTGAGCTCACCCGAACGGAGCCTGCCGGGGTGGCGAAGAGGGGACCATACCTCCAGTATGTGAAGGGTATTGATGCCCTGCAGGCAAACGAAGTATTTAGCATGCTATAAAGAAGGGTAATCAGATTAGCCAAGAAGGGTGTCCCGGAATATCATATTAGAAATCAACTTCCAAACAGGGAGTGTCCGCCGTCAGAGTGTGAAATGGGCTTATTAGAAAGAAACCTAGCGTGCCAGTTCTGTTGACATTGCGAAGAAGCTGAGGACGAAAAGCTAAGGAACGCACGGGAAGGATGAAGAGGCAAAGAGGGTGTGTGCTCAGAGCGACAGAGTACGCAGGTGGAGTTTTGGCCAGGGCTGGGTCTTTTTAGAGTGTTTTCTAAACTCCATCAGAGTCAGGGAAGCTGAGGTCATCCAGTGCCTGCCTTAGGTCTGGGACTGCTCAGGTGAACCTTCTGTGTTTTTGGACCTGAACTTGGGGCTCTGGGTTACTTGAAGGCCAGGGCTTCATGAACTTGGCTGGCTGTGTTCCTGCAAAATTATTATTATTATTACTGCTTATGGAGTCCACACTAGGATTTGTGTAGAAAATCGTGTTGGGAACTGTCTTTTGACTTTCCAAAGAAATAGCAGGATTGTCACTGATGTTAAGACATTTTCCATGAAAATTATTTCTAATTTTCAGCCTAAACAGATGCTCCCGCCACCCCTTTGACCTGCCCTTTGCCTGCAGGCAGAAGCCTTAATTTGTTGGCAGGGGTTCTCAGTGCTGTGGGTACTGTCTGGAGGGAAAGTCTTCCTCCTTTGTGAACCGACCTGGTTTTAAAATAGGGTTGATAGGTCAAGTGATCCCTCTATACCTGGGGGAAGGGACCTGTCCCAGTGTGCGAGGCTAGCTCTCCATAGACTAGCAAGTGTGGGAACGGAGCTGCCTTTTCGCTGTCACTTCTATTACCTGCTTTTTAAATACCCCAGGGAGTGAGCATTTGAGTCAAAAAGGAGGCTGTGGCTTCCCCCCAGGTTCTTGCTGAGGGAAGTCAGTGTCTGTTTGAATTTCCCTTTCTTCTTTCCTTTCCTCCCAGCCTTCCCCTTACCCTCTCACCGACCTTTTCCTTTGGCTTTTCATCTTTCCTCTTATTTTGCATTTTTTCCATTGGACACAGGTGGCTTAAATTTTTTTTTTTTTCCAAAAATGATTTTTACACCTATTCTCTTAAAAAAAAAATCATAAAGTTCAAGAATGAAACCACCCTTCATGCGTCAGTCTGTAGGAAGGAAAACAGACCGCGACAGAAGCAAATGAGAGACGTGCAGCTTTAATTTTTCCAGTTGCACAGGGACAGACTCAAAGAGGATTCCACTCCCACAAAGCAGTGATAAGTGCCTGCTAGAGGCGGTGGTGGGGTGGGTCAAACGGAAAAGTCAGTGTCTGCATGACCCAGGGCGGGGGCTGTGGCTGCCTGTTCCCCCAAAGGGAACTGCAGACTCTGGCTGGAGAACTGGAGAGGAGAAACGGTCTGTAAGTTCCCCAGGGACAAAACTTGCCAGTGCCTGCTGAGGAGATAAGCCCAGACCCCAGATGTCACCGCCCCTGCCCTGCACTCTGGCCTCAAGCAAGGCCCGCTGTGCTGCTTTTAGAGTTTCAGGAACACAGGAGCCTTCTCCAGGAGCTGAGCTGGTCTGATACTCCGATACCGTAGAGGGAGGCAGACTCAGTGACCCAAAACCACACAGCATCTGTGTCTCCAGGGCGTGACGGGGTTAGGGGACAAGGAGACAGCAAGTGAGGAGGCCAGAGGAAGGGAGGTGCCGGGTGGTTCTAGGAAATGGAGAAGGGATTGGGGGAAGGTTCCATGAGGGAGAGTGTGTGTGTGTGTGTGTGTGTGTGTGTGTGTGTTCTTAAGTGTGCATTATTTCTACCCCTTTGAATTTTGTTTTCGTGATTTCTATGTCTTTATGGTATATGTATAATGGCGTGATGGTAAAAACCCTAGGCAGCACATGGTCTGGCCTCAGCATGTATGTGATTGGTGAATTCAGTCTACATCTGCGATGACCCTACCACACACAAACGCTGTGCTTAATCTGTGGTTTCACCAGTGGGTGTCTCAGAGCGTGGTCAGTGTCCCACGTTGGAAGCCAGGTGGATGATGGCCTTAAGTGCCTGTGCACCACCTTCCCTCCTGCCCTCGAGCCTTGGTATGTCTCACAGGGCCAGGCCTCTCTGTTGTGACTGGGCTGCATGGCGAGGACAGCCCTAGACCTTGAGTGTCCAGCCAGGGTGCTGGGCTGGGGTTCCTCTCCCCGGGGTGTATTTAAAGAACCTCTAACCAGGGCCTTTCTGTCTATAAAAAAAATCTTTTGCTTTTAAGTGAGGAATTTTCCAGTTTTTCAATGAATGAACAGTTCAACCCAGTGGGCCTACTGCCTCCCAGGGACTTTGCGAAGTTGAGACAGAGCCATACTGATAAAACTAGTGAATTGGGAGCTACCTTGCAAGCTTAAGGGGGAAATAATAATGATATTGGAATAATCAACTATTCCTATGAAAAGCTGGTTGGATCCCTGTCTTGGCATGAAAGCCCTTGCTTTCACCAGCAAATGCAGCACAACAGCTACTGGACTAGAAGAGCCAGCTCTTCCCTTAGAATAGGCCAACTCCATAGAGAGGAGGTTCTTTTGCATTTGTTCACCTGCAGCTACCTTGACCAGGGTGCCCTTGCATTGTCCTTGGTCTCTGTCTATGAAAGTTTTCAGCAGGACATTGGATTAGGTGTGCTGGACTTGTCCTAGCTTTGATTATGAGGGTTATACACATTCAGCTCTCCAAAGATAAATGTTATTTAACTGGATAAACAACCTTTGTGTAGTTTTGCTTTTCCCTTCTCTTTCAAAGTCCTGCTGACCTAGCTAATGGGGCCATGTTGAAAAGGCTTAGGTTGAAGTCTGTACCCACGTGGAAAGCTCTGCCCAAGTGTGGCGTCATCCCCTGGGCAGCAGCAGAGCAGGACAGGAAATTAATACACCAGGCCGTGGAAAAGGCCCGGCCTCAGGACAAGTATGGTGATGGTGAGGGGCCTTGTCTGGGTCCACTGAGTCCTCACATTTAGCAAAGCCACATGTCTAGTACTGAAGGAAGCGTCTTTGCTTTAGAAGGCCTCAGGGCAGACAGAGTCCCGTAAACATGTGTTGAGGTCCATGGTGTTGTGGCAGAGTTCTGGGTGCTGGAGAGGCAGGTGCTCGTAAGCCGAGCTGGCCAGGGGGTCTGTCTTGGAGAATCCACCCTGCAACCAGGACGGTGCGGACCGGGCTGGGCTCACAGCTTCCAAGGAGCAGAGGCTGTGCAGGGTGTGGGGTGGTGGCCTTTGAGGGGATGGCAAAGAGGGCTCCGTGGCACGGAGGTGAGAGGGGGCCTGGGTAGATAGACGTTGCTGCTCCATCCCTAGGGTCTGCCCTACTGTCCCTTGCAGTAAGTTGGCCGCCTTCCTATTGGCTTCCTTCTCTTCAAGTAGGACAATGAGAAGGCTGCTTACCTAGTGGGCTGGGGACAGCCCCTGCACACAGTTGTAGCAGCACAGCTCGTCTCTCTTGGATTGTCCCTGTCACCCCTGGAGCAGTACTGGAGTCCCCCCTCTGGGAAGGTGATTCATGTTGCCGGTTCCAGCACTTGTGGGTCTGTGCATCGGGCATTCACCCGGTGCCAGCTGTGAGCCCGGTGTGCGCTGGGCAGGGGACCGTGTGCAGCAGAGTCCCTGGCCCTCCTTACCCAGACCCCACACTGCGACTCACTGTGCAAACAAAATCTGGATCTGCATCCTCGGGCAAGAGCAGAGGAGCCACCCTTCCAACCACAGAATGGCATTTGGACTTCTGCTCACTATGCAGGGGCAGCCCTGAGACAGGCCACCACTTGCTCTGCTCCACCAGTTTCCTATCTCCTGCCACCAGCAGTGGCCAGACTTGTGGCCGGCACGTAAGAGGCTAGGGCAGCTGCATCCTAGAATGGAGGTGAGTCAGGCTGTGAGGACGTACCTTGCCTTTCACTTGTCACCAGCGAGAAGCAAAGGAAGGCGGGGCCTCAGCCCAACTGTGACTCTGTGCTGCTGAGTGAATGCTAATGAAAACATGACGACAGCTTCCCAGTTACTTCTTGGAACTAGACTGTGGGTGAACAACAACTGCTTAAAGCTTGGAAACCCAGTTTCCTCTGGTTTGTGTTTTTAAATGTTCTGGCAATGTGGTTTGGTTTTTTTCTCTGCAAAAAAGTAAAGTAAATGCAGGCTGACAACTGAGGGAGATACACGGCTGTGCTGTGCTAAGAGGTGCCTTTACCCGGGGAGCCCGAGCTGGAGACGAAGGACAGAAATTCAGTATGGAATCCAATGCACTACAACGTGCCATGCCCTCCATTATTGCTGAAGAAAATGTGTTCTTCATTCCAGGCCCCTGCAGCAGCCTTCAGAGGGGTGACAGAAATGAGGACACTTTTGAGGACTACTTCTGTGTAGTCAGCAAACGCAGATGTTCAGGTTCTCTCCCTGCGGGGCGAAGACTGCTGCTGTTCTTGAGAGTGATTAGGTTCCATCCCTTAGCAACAGGCAGCGGCAGAATGCAGTCATGTAATAAACGCACTGGCGACATCACCACCAAGAAGGGCAGGGCTGGAGGGAGGGACGCGTCACATGTAGAGGTGCACTCCGAGCACAGCTCCGCCTCACCGGCTCCTCGTCCGCACTGTGGGCTGAGCACGTGGGAGGACTCCGCAATCCCGTTCAAGGTCTCCGAGTTCTGATTGCACCTTCAGACGCACGGACTACAGATCTGTCTTTATTTGTGCTTCTCAGAGGCAGCCCATGAACAAATTTAGTGATCAACTGTCCTGGGGACTTCCCTGTGCTGGCACAGAGAAGCTGGCAGGACAGGGCTTGTGGGCAGGGAGAAGGGAGCAGCAAACTCCCGAAGTGCTCCAGGGGAGCGAGACGCTCATCCCAGCCGGCCCTGGAGGCCTGCGCTTGGATTCATGGGCTGGTTATCGCTCTCTGCCAGTGCGCGCCTCAGCTCAGCAAGCGGAAGGGGCTGCTCTTAATAAACCTGGGTGCCTTGCAGTGGATAAAATAAATCAGATTTGCTGTTTGCTGCTAAGAAATACGAGTGCGGTAGGTGCCAGGTCTGGGTCACGACTGTCCCCTGCATGTACCCTGGTTCCCTGTCCTGTTTCTTTTTGCAGCTGCTCTCCAGAGCCCCAGAGGCAACTTCCTCCAGCCTGGCTGTCTGAGGCTTAAACTGTAATCCATATGGACAGAATTTATGCTACAACTTTTATAATAATTTTATCAAGATGTGATTTACATGCCACATACTTTACCTTTTAAAAATATATTTTAACTGGTAAATACAAACATTCAAAAGTGTACCTCTTTATGAGTTACCATATGGTATTTGATAGATTCTACACTGTGTAATGTTTAAATCAGATTAAATATGTCTAAGAACATTTATCATTTCTTTACAGTGAAAACATTCAAAATTCTTTCTTCTGGCTTTTTGAAATATTAGTGCAGTTGCTATAGTCACCCCCCAAAAAGTAAAAAAAATATATACTTTTTTTTTTTTGTATTTTAGGAAAGGGTCTACCAGGTGTTAAGGGTCTCACTACTAAATTGGACTCATAGTGATCCACCTGTTTACAATCTCCCCAGAGCTGGGATTACAGGCATGCACCACCAGGCCCAGTCTAAATTGAACCCCTAGTCCCTGTGCCTCCTTGCAGGCACTTTAATCCACTGAGCTATTTGGCTGACCCTAAATATATATATATATATATATATATATATATATATATATATATATATATATATACCTTTTTTTTTTTTTTTTTTTTTTTTTTTCAGAACCGGGGAACTGAACTCAGGTCCTTGTAGTTGTCAGGGAAGTGCTTATTCCACTGAACCATCTCTCTGGCCCTTATATATACCTTTTTAATGACAGGATAATTAATAAAAATAGTTGGGCTGGGAGAAAAGGTATTTAAAAAAAAACTGTGGAAAATAATCGATGAATAGGTGCTGTTTTATAAAACATAATTTGTCCTGTAGCCCCTTAGAAAGTACAACGCCATCTGAACATAAATACTTGCACCAATGTCCTGGGGCCGGCATCCCTGGGCCTCATCAGTATGAACACGGGTGGATGGTCAAGAGCGACAGCGCCCTACATGTATGTCAGTGACCTGTGCAGCCCTGCAGAGGAGGCTCCCGGGCAGAGGGCTGCAGAGGGGGGACTCCACTCAGCTCTGCTCTGCTTGGCCTTAATTTATGCTAGAGTTTAATAATCATACAAGACGAGGTTGCATGTGGACAAGAGTGGATGAATGGCACTGACAGCATCATCAAACATCTCTCAAGTGACAGTGACGTGGTGGTGGGTCCTTTCTTTACCCCTTGGTGAATAAAAGCTGGAGCATCGTGCTTGCTTCCTAGCCGCCTGCCCGAGCCTGGACCGGGCGTGTTCCTAGCTAGAGGTACCCGAAGGCAGATGCTTACCCAGGAGCTTTTTACTGCTCCTTTGCTACGGTTTCTTTCCCCACAGCTTTGAAAGAGGCAACACGTTCAGTGTCACTCTGGGTTGTCTTTGTGGCTTTCAAAAAATTTGGAGCACTGGAGACAGAAAGTGCACTGAGTCAAAATGCTCTTTTCAACACAAGTCGAAGGCAACAGATGGGCCGGAGAGGTGGGACCCTCTCCACTTTGGGGAGGAACGTGCTCTGTCTCCCTGGCTGTGTCTTGCAGTTGTTCATCTCTGTCGCCATTCCTGTGACAACGTGTGAGATATTCCACTCATCTCCACAGCTACACTTTCCTCTGATTAGCCCTTAGGTAAGGAAGTGTGAGGACGTGGAGAGGACCGGCACGAAGCGAGTAAGAGTTAAACCTTTTTGGATTTTGAGGCTGGAAATCAACACAGGATCTGTTGGTAGGGGTGGTGACAATTCAACTAAGTGGGGGCTGGAGATAAATCTGACAGCCTCTGACATCTTTAAATGTCAAACCCACCCCACATCACAGATGACATCGTACCTACTGATCGGACTCCCTTTAAAATATACTTCATGTAAATACATTTTTGCGAAACCACAAGCTGTTTCTCTCAGTTTTGTTTTCAGTTGGCTTTGATAAAGAGATTGGTTGACATCCTACAGCTAATTAAACAGCTTTCAAGCCAACATCAATGAAGGGTTGAGGGGACTCTCAGAAATCTACCCCGCTCTCCATGGGCCACAGGCATTCACAGTGTCTGTGCATTGTGCTAATGGAACCTTTCAGAGAGGGCTGCTTAGCTCTCCTCCGAGTTCACAGCTGGACTCAACCCGCTTTTGGCAATGTAGACCCAGGCTACATTGACTCCTGGCTGGAGTCAGGCTGCAAAACAGGCAAGGGTTCTTTCTGTGTGCACTCGGATAAATAGCTGGGAAGTAGACTGTACCTTCTGAGATCCTTGCTGTATATTTAATTTTATGACTAAAAATCAATTTTATTTTCTCTTTGTGAAAATCAGAAAATAAAATATGTGAGATCCCTATTTACAGAGCAAGAATTAATTCTGAGTTCCTTGGATTCTCTTACATCTCCGCTGTCTGGATTTTTATCCCACCTCCAAATGCAGTTATTTCTGGGGACAGGGAGATGGCTCAGTGCAATAAGCCCTTGCACAGCAAATGCAGTTGTTTCTAAAAATTTCTGATTTCTAGAAAATAATACTTTCTGAAAAAATAATTCCTTGCTTTTTAAAAAATGTTGATGTTTTAATTTAACCGTTGAGCCAACCCTAACCACTAAAACCAGATAGCTTTAACACAACTTTTTCATATCATATGATAGTTTGGCCTCAAGCAAAAGGTAAACTGACTCAAATTAAGACAACAGTATTCAAGGCAACAGGTAAAAAGTTATATTTTATTTATGCTTAGGAACATCTCTAAGTGGAACAAAGGCTTAAAAATCTTGCTGTTGACAAATACACTTTCTGAAAAAGGGAAGATTGGATTAGCTAGGTTGCATGTGAAGGAACTGTGCTAAAAACATTCATTTAAAAAAAGGGAGAGTTCACATTTTGATTCAGATACTTGACCCCCAAAAGGTGGGGATTTTAAAACATGCTTTGGTTGTTGACTCAGTGAAAGCTTTCCGTGGTGCTACCCTGCTCTTGAGAAATTCCCGGTTGCAGAGGCAGTGGAGGGTGAACTTGCCCTTGCTGGGGGAGCATGGCCTCTTCTGTGGTGGTGAGGCAGAGCTGAGAGGACAGCGGCTCTGAAGAAAGCGCTTCAAGAGTTTGTCATGCTTCACTCTTTCCAGATGACTAAAATCCTCCTCACTTCCCAAGTCCTACTTCGGGGGAAGGACCCGTGTGTGGTTTTAGAAGAGTGACAGGTATCAGTGAAGGTCAGACTTGTTCTGAAGGTTAGCCTTCGGTGCTGTGGGCTGAGGAAGGGGCAGAGTGCTCTAAAGCCAAGTTCTACAGCGGCCAGCACCTCCCGGCCACACACGAAGGTGAACCCCACGTTCTCATCCCGTCTTCTTTAATTGCAGTGTTCTTTCAAGATTGCTTTCGTCTGTTTTTGAATGCTGTTGTCTTAAATTGAGTCAGGCTGGTTTCTTGAAAGTATCAGAAAAATCTCATAATATTAGGAGCCCTGGGAAGTAAAAATATGAAGTGAATATTCTGAATCGCATGCATGTTAAGCACCACACTCCTGAATGCAAGATATTACTGTACTGATGCAGAGAGCAGTATGAATTTAGAAACAGCCATGCCGACCTTTCATTGGGAGTGTTCGAGAATGACCACAAATGTGTCTCCCTTCTCAACAATTTCAAATTTTCTATGCTCATTTTTCTGAACAGTCAGTAAGGTATTTTTCAGTGATCTTCCTGAGTTTTGTTAATTTTTTTTTTTTTTTTTTTGGTCCTTTTTCACTGTTTATTCACTGGTGTGTGTTTATGAAGAAATCCACTTTCAGAAGAAATGATGACTTCTTATTTTCTGTGGGTGTTTCCTTTCTTTACTACTTTAAGAATTTTCAAGTTGAATAGATTATGAGAATACACATTTGCAAAGTACGTGGGGGAGAAGAGTTGACTAAGTTTTAAATTATTTGAAGTCAGGGAACGACGGTGTTGACTGCTGGCATTTTTCAAAGTGTTCCTCAATTTAATTAGGCAAAGCACTGAGCAGTATTTCTATCTCAACTAGATGTGAAAAACGGCTTAGCTTTTCTAAATGGAAACGTCAAGCACTAATGCCTCAAATATTGTCAAAAAATCCAGAATGGTCTGAAGGCTGCTGTGAGTAACTTTGTCTCTTTGTGGAGAATTGTTTGGGCTTTTTAGAAACTCATTAATTTGATTGTGAGCACCTCAGTGTTATCAGGAAAAGAAGCTTTAGAAAATAGTTTCAGAATGTGTCATTTTCTCCTTGGTTTAATCTGAGAGTGTGTGTGGGCATGCTGGTATTTTAAAAGGCTAAAAATGTTGTACATATTTGCTGTACCTTCAAATCTAAGGGGAGATTACACGCAGAGAGGAGCTGCCTTCAGCTTCTGTCTGAAATTCTGCTTTTCTTCTGAGGCGTCATTCTTGAATTTTTAAGGAGGCTTTCATTGTTTTGCTCTTCTCAGTTGTTCTCTGTACTTAAGCAAAACCAATCTTCAAAAGTCATGTCAGCTCACCATCCTTTGGATCTTAGTATTTCATGTTTTAATGAAACAAAACCCTGCAGTTTTGTGTTAACTAAGTCTCTTATTTTTTATGACATGATTTGCGGTGTAAGACTGCTATTTGGTTTCAATATTAATATATAGTACGAACTATGTGGGTGTCATTTATTTTCAATACTAAATAAGTGCCTAACCAATTAGTTTACCTTGGCTTAATTCAGTTGACTCCTGTGGAGTTTTGATCTGCATCTGGAAGAACTATTTGGTGTGTTTTTTTTCTTTTCTTGTAAATTCACAAGAATATGGTGGACCATTAAAACCAAGTGCCACTGTGTCATGATGGCTAGAATCAAGGAGTGTTACAGAGTCACTATCAAAGTCCAATAAGTCAACCATTAATCAACCTTTTTCCAGAAAACCTTGATTAGTGTACTTTAGAACCTGAATGTTCTAAAACTGCATATATATACATATAATATATATATTATATATTGCATATTATATATATAATGCATTTTAACCTTAAAAGGGGTTAATTTGTTAAGAAGAAGCACCTTTTCTATTGGTACTGTAGTTTGCTCATTTTTTTCATCAACTATATTTGGTAGCTAAAATGTTGAAAGCAGTTTGGGAACAAAATGTCTGCTTACACCACGACAAAATTGGCCACAATTTGCCGATTGCGTTGATAACAAAAGCCAGCAACACAAAATAGGTAGAAAAACAGTTTGTTCAGTGATGTGAGACCACTGAAGTTCTTTTTTTTGCATGTTATTTTTTTCATTCTGATGTTTGTGTTGTGATGGAAATACACGAAGAGAGAGGTCCTTGTGCTCTGAGTGTTTCATTAACTGTTTCATCTTTGGATTTCTTTTCAAACTTCAGAGAACACCTTGTTTTCTGGCTCTGAGACACCTCTGAGTTTAGAAAGCAATTCTACTCCTGAAGCCAAGGTTCTACCTGCTCGTAAATGTCTCCAAGCTCATAATTTGATCTTTTAAAGCAGAATTTAAGTTCCATGTTTCCCCCAAGCCTTCCCCATGAATTATATGGCTGTCACTACAGTTTTGAAAATGTAAAACAAAAATTACAGTTTACAATTAAGAAAACATTCAATGGCCATACCCTGGACAAAATTTCACCAAGTGAAAAACACACAACGATTCTCCTGTCTGGACAGACTGCAAACAAATGTAAATGTTTTTATATGGGACAATACAGTTTTTTGAAATGATAGAGTGAGTTAAAAGCATCCTCCTCCTCGTTCTGTTGTTTTGCCTTCTCATGCCTGGGTCTGTGAGTGTGAATGTGTGAGGGTGTATTTTTGTGTGCAGCCGTACACATGTTCATGTGTGTGTGTGTATGTGTGTGTGTGTGTGTGTGTCTGTCTGTCTGTCTGTCTGTATGTCTGTGTGTGTAGGGTCTTATCAAACTTATAGGCTCCAGGACAATAATTAGGATGGGGTTTATGTTTCTACTTATCTAATCTTTGTTTTCACAAATAAATACAAATAACTCAAACTGAAACTTGATGGCTTTGGTGATAATAAATTAGCAGCCACGGGGAAATTTTCTTCATTTTAATGTTCTTTCACAACCCACATTCAGTTTCGGTAGGAAAATTATTAACCTTTTCAACAGCAGGCTAAAACATGGGTGCGCAATAGACTCTGACTATGATTTGCAGGTTTTGGTTCTATTTTGAGATTTTTGGTGTGTGGAGTTTTTTCTTTCTTTTCTTTCTTGACTAATTGCTTTCTTTCGTGGTGACAGTAATCCTTTACTTAAAATCCTCTAGCCGGTACCTTCTCTGTGTGTGCACATTTCACAGTGTTTCTGTTTGTTTTGTGTCGTAGGGAGGGAGGATTCCTATCTCCTATTCTCCTGCTGCTCGGGTCTGTGAAAGAGGAAACACTCTTTGGTGCCACTGTTTTTCTCCAGCATAATCTTCCACCCCCGTATTTAAAAGTCTGGTTGAGCTGTGTTTCTCTGGGAGCAGTGGCTCTGGGGCAGGCCCACGCTCAGTCCTCCCCTGGCCTGCCTTGGCGGCCCATGTCAGTGACAAGTGACCCCATGGCAAGCCGGCCCATGGGAGCTTGTCCCAGAAGTGTGCATGACCTGGGGCTGGGATGGCCAGCCTGGGATGACGGTGCCTCCCCTGCCCAGGGGTTCTGCAGGGGTGCGGGAGGAAGGGCGCCTGGATCTTGTGCTTCTGTTTCTTCCCCTTGAAGCTCACAAGAGAGCAGAACCTGGGGCAGGAGAAGCAGGGCAGCGGAAAGTCTGGGGCTGGCGGTGCACTCCCCAAGCCCGGCTCGGGCAGGCCTTGGGCACTCGCAGCCACCCTCTTGGCTCTACCTGCATCGTCTGTAAGTTCCAAGCCCGCCCAGCGCCCTGCCCGACCTGCTCCCACTACCCCTGCAAAGCTCCGGTTACACTTTATCTGTAACAGAAGCACACTTCTAACTTCCAGGGGTGAGCTTCTTTTTTCTTCTTTCTTCTTTCTCTCATACTTCCTGTATGAGGTTAGTTTTCTTAAATGGTAAACAAACTATTTTTTTTAACCTTTTTCTTTGGTCTGGCTTCTGCTGCCTCCTACCAGTCCCCTGGGAGTCCTTTGATGGTGCCCTCTTGTCTGGGCCCAGATGCCAGGTGAACAGAGCCTGAGGGTGGATGGGCTTGGCACCCTCTCTTCTCCCCAGGGTGGCAGTGGCATGGGGGCAGGTGACAACATTTCTATATTCCTATTTGACAGAAATGACAGAGCTATCGTGTCCTCAGCTGGTCTGTGTAAGCCAAGGAAAAGAAGGCAGAGGCCTGGGTGACACTGGGAAGAAGTCTGATCCTGGGAGGTGTCTCTGGTGTGGACTGAACAGCCACAGCTGCGTGTTTAGATGGGCAGCGCCAGAAAGGAGGCGAAGGAGTGAACTACACCAACAGCTCCTCACCAGGGCACCTTGAAGACTACTGGTCCTAGGTGGCTTCTGACCCGTGGGCCCCTCAGGAAAGAGCTTGGGCTCTGGTGCCTACACTGGGGACATTAGCAGATCTCAGCTGTAGTCACCATGGTGGGTAAGGCTTGCCCATGGCCTAGCACCCAGGGAGCGGTGAACTCTCTCTCTCTCTCTCTCTCTCTCTCTCTCT
>PVKA01019203.1:0-42464 GCA_004027165.1 Ctenomys sociabilis
AAAAAAAAAAAAAAAAAAAAAAAAAAAGAAAATGATAGAATGCATGAAGCACATTCTAACATCTACGTAGGAAATTCAAAACGCCATTAAAATTCCATTAACTTTGACAAAACCAAATATAGTAGCACCTAATTATATAATGTGGTAGGAATAGCAGATTACATATGAAATTGAACCATATCTACAATCCAAAGAAAACTCAAATACAAACTACCAGAATTTGAATGATGTAACGAAAGCAGTTCTCAGAGGGAAATTTACAGCATTGAACTCACACTTCACTAACACAGAATGAGAACTAATAAATATCCTAATGCTGCAGCACAAAGTTTGTGAAGAAGAGCAAACCCACCCCCAAAGCCCAAAAGCAAGAGGAAATGGTAAAAAATAGAGAAGAAATTAATGCAATTGAGGCAAAGAAAACAATACAATGAATATATGAATCAGAAAGATGGTTCTTTGGAATATTATATAAAACTGATAAACTCATCAAACTCATCAAAAAGAAGAAAGGAAAATTCAAATCCAAGCAATAACGAATGAAGAGGGAGAAATTACTATGGATTTGTGGAAATTCAGATCATCAGTATTTCAAAAATCTTTACTCTCACAAAAGTAAACACAGAAAAGAAATTGACAGATTCCTTGACAGGTACAAATGACTAAATCTGAGTCAAGAAGATATAAAAACTTTGAATAACCCAATATCAGCCAAAAAAATTGAAAATCAATTTTCAATTTCAATCAAAAGTTATGACAAAGAAAAGCCAAGGTTCTGATGGATTCACAGCTGAGTTCTACGAGAAATTTAAAACTGATTTATTTCCAATACTCTTCAAACTCTTCGATGAAATTTAAAAGCAGGCAAAACTCCCAAAGTCATTACTGGAGACAACGATTATACTGATACCAAAACTGGAGAAAGACTCAACCCCAAAAGAGTATTATAGGACCTGTGAAATTGCTCAGAAGACTGAAAGGCTGCTAGGCAAGTGTAGGGACCTGGGTTCAAGCCCTAGCAACACATACTGTGCTGGCCCCATCGCTGGGTACACTGAGGCCTGGTGCCGTGGTGCACTCCTGTAATCCCAGAGCTGGGGAGGGTAGCAAGAGGATCACTGTTAGTCTGAGCTGTGATGTGAGACCCTGTAACAAATACATGAGAAGAGAAAAGAATTACAATCTTCCTCATGAACACAGATGCAAATATTCTCAATAAATTACTAACAAGTAGAATACAGTAAATCATCGGGAGGTTTATACATTGTGACCAGGTAGAATTCATTCCAGGGATTCAAGGATGGTTCAACATATGTAAATCTATAAGTGTAACACACAATATCAATGGAGCCAAATCCAGAAACCGCATGGTCATCTCACTAGATGCAGAAAAGGCTTTTGACAAAGTTCAGTACTCATTCATTATCAAAGCGCTAAAGAAAATTGGAATACATGTCCTATACCTCAAACTGATAAAAACCATTTATGACAAACTAACAGTCAATATAATTTTAAATGGGGAAAAACTGAAAACTTTTACTCACAAATGAGGTAGTCACGGATGTCTTCCTTCACCACTCCTATTCAACAAAGTTCTGGAATCATTAGCTAGAGCAATTGAACAAGAGAGAAATAAAATGAATAAGAATAAAAAAAGAAGATATCAAACTACCATTCTTCACAGATAACATGATACTCTGGTTGGAAGACCAAAAAAACTGCACCAAGAAGTGTTTAGGTATGATAAACAGATTCAGTAGCATAGCAGGTTAAAATTCAACACCCAAATATTAATAGCATTCATCTACACAGATAACAGACAGAGAGAAATAGAAGAGCTATACTCTTTAAAATAGCATCCAAAAATGAAACATTTAGTAATTAACCTCACAAAAGAAGTAAAAGATCCATATAATGGTAATTACAATAATCTGAAGAAAGTAGATCAAAGAGGATTTCAGAATATGGAAAGCTATTCATTGCTCCGGGATAGGAAGAATCATCATTATTAAAATAGCCATACTCCCAAAGTTATCATACAGATTTAATGCAATTCCTGTTAAAATATCATCAACATATCCCACAAATCTAAATAAAACATTCCTAAAATTTATTTGAAACTAGAAAAACCTTTAGAGCAAAGCCAATTATGGCTACAAGAGGCATTACAATCCATGAATTGAAATTCGGCTAAGAAGGTCCTGTGATAAAATTAGCATGATACTGGCAAAAAAGTAATAATTATAGACCCAAGGATCAATGGATCACTTTCAAAGATGCAGATACAACTAGAAATACAACCAGTTAACTTTTCATTGACAAAGGGGACAAACATGTTCACTGGTAAAAAAGGTAGCCTCTTTAACAAATGGTACTGGAAAAACTGAACAGAAGTATTAAACTAAGAAGATGCAGAAAAGGAGAAAAGAGAAAAAAATGGAATGGGTCAAAAACATGCAAGTATATATATATACAGGATGGCTGTGATTATTGTACTTATAATTTCCGTCAGTTTTATGAAAATAGCTAAATTTTAGAATTTTCATTTTGACTGTATGCTGAGATCTGTAATCTGAGCAACTACACTGAGGATAGGAATGTATAATTTAAAAACTTCCAATGAATGCCTCTCATCTTGGTCTTCTATATGTGTACCATTTCCAATGTCTTATCAATTATCATTATACTTTCTTTTTCTGTCAGCCTAGATAATTTATTGAGCCTCAAAATAAAAAAGCAAGGGATGTGGTGCAGTGGTGCAAGGGTTTCCTGGAACGTGCAAAGCTCTGAGTTCATCCCCACAAAAAAGAATTGTTGTAAATATCTAAAGATACCCAAGGAAGTACCAGTGTTAGGTATGTAACCAAGATTGTATGTATTCTCTGACTCTCCTACATTCTTGTCTGGTTTACCATCAGTCTCTCACTAAGGATAAAAATGTTCACATATGCCATTAAAGTGACATAGTCACTTGAACAGGAAGCCTTATTTATACTGCTTCCCAACTTTTAAAACTGTAAATATAAACCCATCTCAGAAACTAATTTTACAGCCTAAATCTCAAACTAGTTTATCACATCCCACCTTTCTCAATCAGGGAACCTAAGGTAGCACTCATAGTGAATGTGAACGCTAAGTTGAAATTGCAGGGAAATCCAGAATTGTCAGACTAGGATGAAGTTTTCTTTCAGAGAAGAATAGGAAATTCTGCTCAATTTGGCTTTGCATTTTTCCAGGTAGCCACGCCTTGACTTTTGAATTCTTCATTTTCTCTTTTTTTTTTTTACTTTTTGAGACAGGATATACTTTCTTTAAAATGTTTTTTTTTTAAGTTAAAAAGACAAATATTTAATGCTTATTAAAAGCAAGCATCAATTTTCAATTATTTGTCCATTCTTGCATATCTATATCTGTTAATCTGAGCAATATATTTTATTTTTATTTATTTATTTTTATTTTTGTTTTATTGAAGTACAAATATCAATGAGACAGCTTTAAGATACCTTGACAAGATGGATTTGATAAATTAATACATTGCAAACTGTTATCATAATGTTTTGGTATCATAGAAGGTGCATACATGATTTGAGCAATATATTTCATGTAAAAATATGTAATGTAACAGCCATTATTGGTTTGTTATTCTTTTTCTGAAAATTCTTACTGTACATATTGCATGTTATTCTGTTTCTGATATTTGTTTTGCTTTCATTTTTAGTCCTCAAAATTAAATTAAATTAAATTTAAAAAGAGAGATGTTCTTTAAATCATCTCATTTTCAAGCATTTTCACTCTACTCCCACCTACTAGATGCCATTTAACCAAACATTGATGAAAATCTTTTCCAGTCTTACCAATATGCTGTGGAATTACAATCTGTGGTTCCCAAATGTATTTAAAGATGTCCTTTCCACACCCATCATTGTTATAGCTTACTCATCGATTATCTCCAATAGCCCTTTTTCTATATGTACCCTTTCTCAACTCTTTTTCCAAGTCTCTGAATGCTCCTATTTGAAATAAAATTTATCTCAAGTTTCCCACTGTGCTTGCATTGCAATCAGAAACAACTAAACTATTTAACGTGGTCTATCAGCTCAACATCTCCTGGAGCCTATATGCACAAGTACATCTATTTGGTAGCAAATCAATCAAGAGAATAGCAGGTGAAGTGATACATTTTCAGGGTTCACTACTTAGTTTTTTGTCAAATTGACCTGGGCCCATAGAGAATGTTCTGCTGTGCTGATCAAGCTCATCTGAGGCTCAATTTTGTATGTATGATCAGCTGGTCATGATGCCCAGCTTTTCCAGATGACCTCTCTGGAAAACCCTCTTCTTCATCTAGTACAATGGCAAGATTTGGTCACAAGGTATTCGTTGTTTTTAGCTATCATCTCATTTTTGCATTTAAAAATTTTTGTATTTTAAAGAGAGCATAAAAAGTATCAAAACATAGTGATACAGAATTTCACTAAACAAAATAATGTGAATATATCAATTTCACAGTATTTGTTGTATTGTATAGCAAAAATCTAGTAATATGAACAATTAATTTGATCATAAGATATTCAATAAACATGAGTACAATTGTGCCAAGCTATGATTGGAAATTTTACTTTATTTTGTGGTACTGGAGATTCAACTCAGGACCTTGCATTTGCCAGGCTAGTACTTATTCTATGAGCTATCTCTCTGGCCCTGGTTGGAAATATTACAAGGGTATTTTATCAGTATTCTTTTAATGAAGTAAGAAAAAAATAGCCAGGCCAGATTAGGTAATAAGAAATATTATTCTAGTCTTGAAAAAATGTATTAAAAATGACATTGCAATGAAGCTGAGTGACTAGGTGCAGGAGTGATGTTCCTCATTTTTGCAAACAATTTACAAATAATCTATATCTCTTTCTCTAACCATATCTCCAACTCCATTCCTACCAGTTACCTCACCATTTTGGTAGCATTGCCCTATATCTGTTCTTCTAAAAGACCAGCATTTTCTTCTATCTAGATTTTTTTTAGCATTTTGATCTCTTTGTTTAAAAATCCATTTCTACTTAATATGCTATACCTTGCTCATCTCATTCAGATACTAGATCACACATGACTTTAAGTCACTGGATGGCATGGATTAAGTTTTCCTGTGGCACAAGCATGTGGTCAAAACTCCTCCAATGTGAAAAATAAAAGAACTCTAAAACAAAATGATTGGTTAAATACTAACTACTGGAGACTGCACACAAGCTTCCAAGACAACTGTATCGTGGTAGACGGTGACCTGCTTGGGGATTGTGAGTCCTGACACCAAACCTGAGTGTACAGCTTTACTTGCCAGTAATTTAATAAATGTTGGCTGCTCTAATTTGAAAGCCAAGCTACACAATTACTTCAATCCTGAAGCAATTATTTCACAAAACATTGAACACTTTAGGGGGCAAACTAATTCCCTGATACTGTCAGGAGTTAAGTGCAAATTTCTCCAGGACTCTCCTGCACAATCAGAAGCCATTCATGGGCATCTACTTAGGCTTGGCTATTTAATTATTCCTGCCCTCACACAAGAGGATAAGGTAATTACAAATGTCTGCTCTTAATTACATGCCTTTCACCCAGTGCATCTGGTCCTGCATCTATCTAGGCTGCAAAGAATCACAACACTTGGATGGAAAATTGTGCAGGACCCAGAACCATTGTTTCATTTTCCTGCCCAGCACACAAAAAAATAAATAAATAATCACTGCGTTGCTCAGCTTTGTAAGTACAAATCAACCACCTAACCATCCCAATTGTCTTGTCTTGTCTTTCTGCACTGTGCTTCTTTGGGATATGATTAAAATTTAAGTCATAGCAAGGCTTCTCTAGTTTTGAATTTTATTCTCTATTTTTGTTTTTTGATATTTGATGCAAGAAAAATTGGGCTTCATCCATAAATATGGCACATACATATGCCCAATTCATGACTTTTCTGTATATCTCCTTCTGGGTAGCTGACAGTGACCTCAAACTTAACATGTTCAATACAATTTTAGTATCTTCCACCCAAACCTGCCTCCTCATCTTCTGTAGTCTCTACTTTATTGAATATTCACCCCTCCTCACAATATGGCCCCTAT
The DNA here is from genome assembly GCA_004027165.1 of Ctenomys sociabilis. Classification (NCBI taxonomy): domain Eukaryota; kingdom Metazoa; phylum Chordata; class Mammalia; order Rodentia; family Ctenomyidae; genus Ctenomys; species Ctenomys sociabilis. Next base: position 6,114 of record PVKA01019203.1, read on the forward strand.
GGAACTTTCTAATCTTGAATATTGCTCCTCCCACTTTCTCCCCACACTTTGCCTGAGCCAGAGTTGCTTGTTCACAATCCCTAAGGACAAGAATTTCTTCTTGGAGAAAATCAGATATTTGGTAAGCTGAATGAGCCTTTGCTGGGGAACTGGCAAATAAAAGCAGAGGTGTCTTACAAAAATTCTGATACATGGTCTTTAAAACAAGAACAAAAACATGATGATCATGTTTCTCAGAGTCTTTCTTCTTCACCACCTGCTTTCCTCTCTCCTCATGTTGTTCCTTGGGAGCTGAGGCTAGATTTTGGCATTGAAAGAACCTTTATGGTGTGTATTTAAAACCATATTATTACCCTAATTTTGTCACTCTGTCTCCTTTCTTCCTTTGAATCAAGGAAGTCCCTCATCCTTCTTTACCAGGAGGAAATGGTAACCCCCCTAGCTCACCACCTCTCGGATACCCTGGGTAATTCTTGGCTTTGTCTTCTCTTTCCCAGCATAAACTGTCTGTGTTTCCTGCAGGACTGGCCCTGCTGACCGGACCCCATGACACCTTCCCAGTGTCCTCTCTGCCCAAGCTGAGCACAAGGAAACATATCTGAAACAATCATCTGTCTGAACAAGTAAGTCTTTAAAAGATCATATGCTTTTTTCATTTAATTTATACTTAGTGCAAAATATTTACAATTTACTTATTTATTGAATTTATATATTTACTCTCCTGGTGCTGGGCACTTAATCAGAAGTGTGGCATGTGATGCACCACTGGGGTACATCCTGAAACCCCGGAGCAAATATGCAAAATATAACCTGAAAATTACTTCTTTTTTTTTCTTAATCTCATATTCTTTGACAAGATAGCTATACCTGAAAGTGGTGTTGAATCTAGAATTTGTGAGTTTAGTATGGCTAAATAAACATTCTGATTATGTGAGAGAAGTTCTTCATTTTAACTAGATGGCCTTTGATTTACCCTACCTTTTATTACTTTATTAATTTATCTCTACTTTACAATATATACTTATTATCTTCTGCTGTCAAAATATGGCTTTGCTTACTGAGGATAATTTTTTAAATTTATCAAATATCATTGAGAAAATGTTCAAGTAATCTTTGAATGTAGTTTATAGGGTAGAAATTAATAAATTATGACAGCACAGTGTTTTAATTGCTGAAATGGAAACAGCAGAACAGCAATAGAAAGTGACAAAATTGGATTTCTTAAATGAAGCAGATGGAGAGAGAACTGATGCTTGAAGGGTAAATTTCTGAGATGATAGTGTGGGTGAGGGAATGCATTTTGTAGATGTCTCAGCAAGAGGAATGTGCAAGCATAAAGGAGGAAGTGAAGTGAGCAGTCAGATGCTGAATGCTTTTTCAGTGGCCTGATCAGAGTAAAGAAACGACCATGGCAGTGAATGTGATGAGGGGTAGGCGCAGGTGTGCACGCATTGCTGAGAACTACGTATGCCATTCTTTGAGTTTCCTATTTGTGTTTGTATAGACTTCATATTTGTGCTATAAAAATGTATCACAAACTTTGTATAAACTATACACATGCATTATGTTCTGTGTCTGCACTATAAAAGCCCAAGTGGTTTTTCTTTTTCTTTTTTATTTTTGTGGAACCAGGGATTGAACTCAGGCCCTTGCGCTTATTCCACTGAGGTATCTTCCCTGCCATAGTTTTTCTTTATATTATGGAACTAATATCAAGGTGTGGAGAAGGCAGAGATACATGCTTCACAGAGAAACTTGTCCTTGCCCTGAAGGCTCCCACATGATGACCTGTCTGGCACCTGCCTATCCTGACTTCTGCATCCATAGCTGAATTTCCTTGACTTCAGCTTCTTTTTTTGAAGCTGCTTTATGATTATACTGGGCCATCAAAAAAAATCTAGATTACACTCCACACGTCATGAGTTACTCACATATTTTCTAGGAATCAAGGCTTTTCTGTCTTTGGGGACTGTTAATTCTGTACAATCTACAGAGTGCTAAAGTGCTTTCCCTAGTGAATTATTAGTTTTAGAAATAAAACTAGAGAACATTTTAATAACTGATCTTTGGAAGATAATTTACAACTTTTAGGCGTTTGCCTTGGACTTTTCTTAATCTTGTGCTCGGTTTTGTGCACATTTTTATTACAAGTTCAAATATTTCAGTTGTGGTTTTCTTTTTGTTCTGGTTTTAGAAAAGAAGAATACAGAAGTTTTATGAAATTCCGGTTACTGCTCCAACAGGTAAATACACGGGTGAAATAAAACTGAGGCACACGAATGACCTAAGACATAGACTAAGGAAAATGATGGAACTGCTTTTCACAAACTGGAAGTTGATGCAAGTAAAGCAGTAGATGAATATACTTTATTTAACCTATACAATACTTCTAGTGCACTGGCCTTAAGTGGTAACATTTTTTCCTCTTTACCACATGTGATTCAACCTGAAAGTTTCCTATATTAGTTTATTGATATATCAATTATTTTTATTATTTTTACAATTTTAAATCATATTAGTAGGACAGATTCAATAATTTATACATTGCACATTGATTTCATAGTGGCTTTTTGTTGTGCAGGGTGCATGCATGTACTTTGTGTACAAATACTGTTACAGCAGATGCCTCTGATCAATGAACTAACAGAATGCATCTGTATACCTGTCTTTTTTAAAACCTGAAGTATAATAGAGTTTCAATAAATAATACCTTTTATATTGTTATCTTCCTAGTGGTTATCCATACTTCAAGAAATAGACAGGATATCCTGCCCAAACACTATTAGTGCAAATCTTACTTCTCATAGAATTACACCAAAGTACTGTATATTTATCCTAACTGTACTGTTTATACAAACACAGAATGGTTCTTCATTTGTATCCCCCTTTTTTTTTGCTCAGTCCTGTCAAAGATGGGTATTCCATTGTCATTCAAATATTATAGGTGCTTAAATTCAATGAAACATTCCAATATAGTTCAGCAATCCAAAATAATACTGGGTTATCTGAAGAAGTTGTTGACTAGAGCCATTTGCAGCTCAGCTTATTATTATGGTGTTATTTCATATACCTTGTTTTCATACGTTTCCACTCATGGTTAAGACTGAGATAAAGCAAGACCTATACAGCAAAAAATGTAACTTTTGTATCTGATGACGTCAGTCAAGTTCCCTCAGGGTTTATCTTGTAACCCTGTGCCTCACTCTAGATCCTTTGTCAGTGTCAGCCAAGTGGATGAGTCATAGCCATTGCTTGACCAGTTTGCTCACTGTGAAAGCCTGAGAGAAAGTTTTCTCTCCATGTGACTCTCCTTAGGCACACTATGGGTCATCAATCACAATCCTCTGTGGCTCCATAATCTACTTGATCAGAAAATTTGGGGCACAACTGAGTTCCATGATGTTAAAGAACAGGTTCTCCTATGTCCTGAGTCTTCACTGACCTTGAAAGGCTAGGGCCAAAATGTTGGCTGACTATGCAGCCCTTCCATTTCTCCAATATTTGATCTGCAAAATTAGGTGGTTAACCATCCAGAAGTGAAGCTGATTATTACCTTTCGACATAAGCAGTACAGTTTTCCCTAACTATCAGACTAAATTCTTTTTAGTTGTAGTTTTAATTTTCTATTTGTATTTCCTCTTTTGATTTCTTATACTAGGGAGATTATATGATATTTGTACATATGTCTCTGGTTTATTTCACTTATGAGTATATGATCAAGTGGCATCCACTTAAATATAAGTGCTTCAAGTTCATCATTTTTTATAGCTGAGTAATACTTCATTGTATAGAAATACCACATCTATTTCAACCATTCCTTATGTGACAGGCATTTTGGTAGTTTCCAAGATTTGGTTATGACAAATTATGGTGCCATAACATAGGTGCACATATATCACTAGGACATGATGTTTTCAGTTCCTTGGGGAAAATTCCCAGTAGGGGGATAGCCAGACTGAAGGGAAATTCAAGTCCTGGTTTTGTGAGGAGTTTCCACACTGATCCCCACAATGGTGGCACCAGTCTACGTTCCCACCAATAGTGGAGAAGTGTACCCTTTTCTCCACATCCTCTCCAACATTTGTTATTGATTGATTTCTTTATAATAGTCAATTTTCTGGAGTGAGATGGCTACTCAGTTTTGTTTTAACTTGTATTTCATGGATGGCTAGCAATGTGGAGCATTTTTTTCATATATTTATTTGCTTCTTTAACTTCATCCTCTGAAAAATGTGTATTCATCTCATACGCTCATTTCTTGACTGGGTCTTTAAATTTGAGGGCCCTAATGTATCTTAGTTCTTTATAAATTCTAGAGAGCAGACCTTTGTCTGAGTGCTTATTAGTTAAAATTTTTTTGAAATTTGTGGGTTGTCTTTTCGCTTTGTTGACAATTTCTTTTGACGTGCAAAAACTTCTCCAGAAGGCTTGATCCCAGTTGATAATTCTTTCAAGTGTTTTCCCTGAGAATACATGATTGTTCATAAACTCTTTGCTTACCCTATGTCTTCAAGAGTTCCTCCTACTTTCTCTTCCAGGAGATTGAGTGATTCTGATTTAATATTCACGTTTAATCCATTTTGACCTTAGCTTAGTGCACGGTGATAGAGCTGGTCAAGTTTTCCTTTTCAGCATGTAGAAAGCCAGTTTTCCCAGCACCATTTGTTAAAGAGGCTATCTTTCTGGCAGTAACATGTTTGGCCACTTTGTCGAAGATCAGGTGGCTGAGTGTGTTTGTAAAGGCATCTGCATATTCTAATCTAGTCCATTGATCCTCAGGTCTATTTTATTGCCCATACAATGTTGATTTTATCACAGTGGCTTTTTAGTATAATTTCAAATCAGGAATTGTGATGCCTTTTGCCTTGTTTTTGTTGACCAGAATTGCCTTTGCTATTCTAGGTCTTTTAGGTTCCAAATAAATTTTAGGAATGATTTCACTAGGTCTGGGAGGCATGTTGGTGGTAGTTGGATAGAGATTGCATTAAATCTGTACAGCAATTTTGGAAGTATGGTGATCCTCACCATATTGGCTCTCCCTATCCAGGAGAAGGGAATATTTTTCATTTTCTGAAATCCTCTACAATCTCTTTTCTTCGCATGGTGTAATTTTCCATGGAAAGATATTTGACTTCCTTGGTTATGCGAATTCCAAGGTATTTCATTATCCACGATGTTATTGTAAAAGGTATTGTTTCTATAGTTTTCATCTCATTGTGTTTGTTTTCTGTGTCGAGGAATGCTATTGACTTGAGTATTGATGTTGCATCCTGCTATGCTGCTGAATTTGTATCAATTCTAATAGAATCTTGGGAGGGTATTTTCAGTCTTGCAAGAAAAGTATCATTTCTTCTGCTCATAGTAATAATTTATCTTCTTCTTTATCTATGCATATTCCTTTTAGTTTTCCCTCTTGTATAGTGGTTATAACTAATGATTAAAAAACTATTGAATAGGAGGGGTGATACAGGACATTCTTGTCTTGTTCAAGATCTAAGAGTAAAAGATTTCATTTTTCCTCATATAGAATTGTATTAGCCTTTGATAGCTAATAGATGACTTTTATTAAATTGAAATAGAGGCTTTCTACCCAATTTTCTGTAGGACTTTGAACATGAATGTGTGTTGGACTTTGCCAAAAGTTTTTCTGCATCAATTGAGGTGATAATGTGGTTTTTAGACTTCAGCCTACTAATATAGTGTATTACATTTATAGATTTTCAAAAACTATACCATCCTTGCATCCCTGGAATAAATCCTACCTGGTCATGGTGTATAATCTTGATGATTCTCTATACTCTATTTTGTAGGATTTTATTAAGAATTTTTGCACCTATATTCATGAGGAAGATTGGCCTTTAGTACTCTTTTATAGTTGTGTCTTTCCCTGGTTTTGGAATCAGTATAATACTTGCCTCCAGAAATGATTTTTGGAGGACTGATTCCTTTTCAATTTCATTGAAGAGTTTGTGGAGTGTAGGGATTATATCTTCTATAAATTTCTTGTAGAACTCGGCTGTGAGTCCATCAGGACATGGACTTTTCTTTGTAGACAAGTTTTTTATTATATTTTGTATCTTGTTGGCTGTTATTGGCTTATTGAGAGTTGTTTTATCTTCTTGGTTCAGTTTTGGTAATTTGTACATTTCAAGGAATCTGTCTATTTCTTCTTTGTCTTCTATTCTGTGATCATAAAGATTCTTGAAGTAGCTATTGATAATCTTCTGAATTTCTACTGAGTCTGTAGTGATTTCACCCTTTTCATTCCTTATTGCTTGTATTTGAATTTTTCTTTCCTCTTTTTGATGAGAGTAGCTAGGTACTTATCAACTTTATTTAGTCTTTGAAAGAACCAGCTTTTTGATTCTTTGTTCTGTTTAATTCATCTCAATTGAATTAATTTCTGCTCTAGTCATTATGATTTCTTCCTGCCTTTGGGGTCTGAGTTTGGTTTGCTTTTCATTTTGTCAATGTCAAAGGTGCAACATTAGGGTCTTTATTTGCTCCCATTCAGTTTTCCTAATGTGTGAGTTCATAGCTATGATTTTCCTTCTGAGAAATGCTTTCATCGTATCCTTTAAATTCTGATAAGCTGTGGTTGAATTTTCATTGAATTATAAATACTGTTGAATTTCTTGTTTAATTTCTTCTGTGACCGATTGATTGCTGTGTAGGGTGGTATTTAATTTCTATGAATTTAGCAGGTTTTTCTGGTTTCTTTTGTCATTTTCTTCCAGTTTCATGGCTCTGTGGTCAGATAACATGCATGGGATAATTTCTGTTTTCTTTCATATACTTCAGCATTACCTATGGACTAATATGTGGTCTATTTAGGAAATGACCCATGTGCAGCTGAAAATAATGTGTTTAGCTGTGGTTGGGTGGAGCACTCTGTATATGTCCACCAGGTCCATTTGTTCCAAGCTCTGTTTAGTTCTGCCACTTCTTTGCTAATTTTTTGTCTTGTCTCCTGTTATAATTTTGCTCTTGGATATTAGATTTTTCATGTCTATTAAGATTTGTCTTATATAGTTGCATGCCCCTGTGTTTGGCACATAGATATTTATGAGTATTACCTCTTCCTCTTGAGTTTTTGCACTAATCAATATGTAGTTGCCTTATTTATTTAGTTTGATCCTTCTTGGTTTGAAGTTGAGACTGTCTGACAACAGAATTTCTATTCCTGCTTTTATCTGAGGTGCTGGGACATGTAGTATTGTTTTCTACCCTTGGATTTGAAGCCTATGAATCTCTTTTTGAGTTAAATGTGTTTCTTATAGGCAGCATATTGTTGGGTTTTGTTTTCTAATCCTCTGTGCCAGTCTATTTCTCTGAATTGGTGAATTGAGTCCATTTACATTGATGGTTATAAGCGAAATGTGTTGACTTATGATCGTCATGTTATTTACCTGTTGTAGTTTAATCCTCTCGTCCTGTGTTCAATTGTGGGCCCTGTTTAGTAGTTCATTCTGTTCTCATTTGTGGATTTCTGATCATTGTGGTCTCTCTCTTGAACAACTTTCTGTAGCCTGTGTAGGGATAGGGCTGTCATCATGAAATTCTTTAGTTGTTCTTTGTTATGGAAGTATTTCACTTCTCCATCAAACTTCAAAGAGAATTTTACAGGATATAGTAGTCTGGGCTGGAATTTGTTTTCATACAGGCTTGAAGAACTCTGCTCCATGCTCTCCTTTCCTTCATGGTTAGTGTAGAGAAGTTGGCTGTAATTCTGATGGGTTTTCCTTTGAATGTCATCTGCTTCTTTCCTCTAGCAACTTTTACTATATTATTCTTGCATTAGATTTCTAGGATCTTGACTATTATATATCTTCGTGTGTTTTGAGTTGGGCTGAAGTTATTTCTGTGTGCTTCAGTTACCTGAATATTGGATAGTTTCCTCATATTCGGGAAGTTTTCTGCAATTACTTCTGCTCATATTCTTTTTTATCATTTGTATTGACTCATCGATACCAATTAATCTCACATTGTTCCTCTTGGCATCATGTTGCAAGTCATGGATTAATTTTTCCTGCATCCTCATTGTTTATAAGAGATATTTTCCCATCTTTTCACTAGGTGCACCAGTATCTTCAAGATCTGAAACTCTGTCTTCACTTTCACTCAGACGGTTTTGTAGACTCATGATTGACATTTTAAGTTCTACTGTATCTCTTTGACTCTGTTCATGTGATGTGTTTCTTTCCTGTATTTCTAGTTCCAAGAATCTGTTGTATTTCTGATCTCCTCTTTTTTTTTTTTTATCAATTACTTCTTTAGATGTAGCTATTAATTCTTTTCCTGCAGAATATTTTTTCCAAATTGGGTTCCCTCCATATCTTTCCGGAATTGATTCTCTACTTCAGATGCTATGATTTCAAAGATTTCTTTTTTGATTTTGGAAATTATTTCTGCTCTGAGTTCCTCTTTACCTTTCTGCTGCTGTTTCTTTGCTTGTGACACTGTGAATTCATATGCTTCAGCTGGAATAGTGTTCTCTGCACTTGTTCTTGGTGGGCATTGGCTTTCCCGCATACATTTTTGGATTTGATTCCTTACTTCAGATGCTATGTATTCAAAAATTTCTTTTTTTATTTCAGGAATTAATTCTGGTCTGAGTTCTCTATACCTTTTTGCTGTTGTTCCTTTGCTTCTGTCTCTGTTAATTCATTCATTTCTGCTGAGCTAGTGTCCTTTGCACTTATTGGAGGACTTGAGGCCTGAGATTGCATTTTTCTTCTTGTCTTTGTCATTTTGTGAGGTCCCTGACCTCTAACCTTGTAGAACTTTGGTGCAGTTACAACCTTAGCGCATAATGAGATTCAGGTGCCAGTCTATTAAGTTTGATATTATCAAGTTATGTCTGGCCTGGATCCAGCTGTTGTGTTCACTTCCTCTTTGCTGCAGCTCTTCTGGTACAACGGTGAGCCTGTGGTTCCCCTCTGTTGTGTCTCTAGCCCAGGGAACACCGGGGAGTGCATAAGCTGTCTCCGACCCCCTCACTGTTCTGTGCTGGGTTTGATCAGGGCCTGGAAGAGTTACAAAATTGTCACTCCCTTGGTGGGCTTGGGGTCAGGTGCTCCGAGAGTTACAGGGCAGAATGGGCTAGGGTGGATTGCCTAGAGCATGTCAAAAAGTCTTGCTGCCTCGGAGGTCTTGGGGGCGGTGGCTCTGCATGGCCCAATTATTATTATTATTATTATTATTATTTTTTTGTCTTTTTGAGACAGGGTCTCACTATGCAGTTCAGGCTGGCCTTAAGCTCACTTTGTAGCTCAGGCTGGTCTCGAACTCACAACAATCTTCCTGCCTCAGCCTCCCGAGTGCTGGGATTACAGGCATGCACCACCATGCCCGGCTAAAAATTATATCTTATTTATTTATTTTTGTCTTTTTGAGACAGGGTCTCACAATGCAGTTCAGGCTGGCCTTAAGCTCACTTTGTAGCTCAGGCTGGTCTTGAACTCACAACAATCCTCCTGCCTCAGCCTCCCGAGTGCTGGGATCACAGGCATGCGCCACCACGCCTGGCTAAAAGACATAGTACTTTTGTTTTTTGGCTGACCTGGGGATTGAACTCAGGCCCTTGCACTTGCCAGGGAAGTGCGTATTCCACTGAGCCATCTCCTTGGCCCCTGGCCCAATTATTTTTAATAGTGTTATGATTCTCTATTTTGTACATTAATTTAGTTTATTCAAATATTGTCCTGAAAAATTGTACTTTTTCAATACTTTTCTATTATAACTGATGACATAATTAATAACTTTGTGCTTATATTGTTGTATATTTCAAAAAACATTTTTTGAAAAAGGTAAAATTTAGAGGTAGCTGTGTTAAATTATAAGGTAAGTTTTTATTCTATGCATTATATGTAATAATGTATATATACAGATAAACATATACATATATACAAATATATGTACACATGCATCAGTACATATAATATAAATACATATACATAATGCAATGCATATGCATTTTGTCAGGTAGTATTACATTCCCTTACATGTAAGTAAACATTTCATTGTTAAATATAAGCTTAGAGGTTATAAGTGCTTTTTAAAATTTTTTTAGAGCATATTATCCTTTTTTTCCTTTCTTTCATGCTTTCTGAAGAGATATGTCTTGTCATTAAAGTGTTTTCTGCCTGTTTTAAAAAAGGTGCCAATTCTCTCTCTTATTTCAAGATTGTTCCTTGTCTTCTGTGTTGCATTTGACTCTGATGTACCTTGGAGTAAGTTTTTTTAGATTTGTGTGTTTGAACATCCTTCAAATGCTGTTGATTCATTTTCTTGACAGATTTAAAAAGTTTTAATCATTGTTTCTAAGCACATTAATTGTTGCCTATTTTTCCCTCTTACTCTAAAACTCCAATGACACAAGAGCTTTTTTCTTTTGTTGTCTGTATACCAATTTATTGTATGGAGTAATAATATTGTTCTGCATTCAAATTTAATTATTCTTTCCTCTCTGTTCATTGTTTTTGAGCCCATAGGTGAGTATTTTCTTTTGCTCACTTTAAATTTTTTCTCTTCAAATTTTACTTGATCTTTTAAAATAACTTCTATTTCCTCAGTGATTCTATCTATTAATTTGGTGAGATTTTTGGTTCTTTTTGTCATTATTTGTTTCTAGAATATTGTTAATTCTTGTTGAGTTTTTCTTTGTCTTGGGAATCAAAGTCAGGAGCTAACATTTGTCAGGTATTCACTGTACTACTGAGATATAACCCTGGGATGAGTTCTTTGTTGAAGCATATTTATCCTAAAACTTTGTCAAATAATTATAAATTCTCTGCAATTTCAGTACTGATGAGTATGCAGTATCTTTCCACGTTCAATGTGAAAAATTTTGGTGCATGATTCTTTAAGTTTTAATCACTGATTTTTCTTTTTACTTTGAATATTTGGTTAATGAGAGATTTGAGATTCTGTTTTACTGGCCTATGTCTAGCTCTGGATGACTCCTTGTGATTTCCACATGAGGATAAAATCCAAGTTCCCTATTTAGCCTTTGTTGACACTCGGGGATGGAAATCAGCTTCTAATGCAGGGCAGTATTGATTCATTCTGATGTCTCCAAGCATTACAGCCCATGGCTATGACAGCTTTTGTAGCACTCACAGAGGCTAGAGGGGGTTAAACAGTCAGCACATTTATCCCTTAGCGGTAAAAGCACTGCTCCTACTCACCTTTCTAGGATATAACTTTGTCAGGAGGTTGACATGTCTTGTTATACTGAGGCAAATGCAGAGTCTAGACTCTCTATTTGATGGTAAAGTAGGAATAAGAAAACACAGTGTTTTGTATTGTTTGCTGAAGTACTAAGTGATTATAATTCAAAAGTCTTAGTTCTTTGTCTAAAGAATGCTATAAGTTTGATGGTGGAAAAGCTGGAAGGGCAACTCCCTTTGGAGTTTCTACACTATGAAATTCTCCTACATGCAATCAGGTAAGTATGTATTAAAAAGAAATATGGAGCATCCAATTCTACGTCATGCAGGCAATCAGAAAAAGACATTCTGATATATAGATAACAGTTAATACATCATTTTTGTCATGCTTACTTGAGTATAAAGTAGGAAATGTCCAAGTCTGTGAACAGAGGAAATTATTCCTTGTAAGGAACCAGCAATATAATTGCAGGGTACAGTAGCTTCAGCAGAACTCTAATGCTTTCTGGTTCTTGTTTTCCTACCATGCCGAAATTCTGAGCTCTAAATCTTGGATCTATCAAAATCTTATTTTTCTCCTATGATGATCTCTGAAACTGCTAAAGTGGCACACACTTGGGTAAGCCACTTTTTTCAAAACTTATTCCCAAACTACACTTTCCAATGTAGATTCCCTTCCTTAATGTGAAGTTAAAAATTATTCTTGCTTAAAATGTTATCTTTAGTGATGTTAATAAGACAGATGACCAGTTTTTTATAGAAAATGAAAGTAAAGGAAGATGTTAATTTTTATTAGAAAGGATATATAGGCCTGTATTTGACACAGACAGACTAGTTCAAAAATTAAGAGGGAAACTTGTGGGATGTCTATGCACTTATAAAGACTGTTAATCATAACAAAAGTAGCATGGTCCTAAACTCTGTGAAAAGCAGTTGTTTCTCTTTAGAATTTTCTCTGTTGTGAAACTTACTACAGTTTTATTTTTTCACTCTAAAATTCATAATATAAATTTTACTTTTTGAGTTTTAATTAATATTTCTTCCTAAAGATAGAACATGTAGTTCCCCTCTCTATTGTCCTCCATTTATTCAATTTAATACACTCATCATAGCAATGTGTCAATAGCACTTTGAAATGAGAATTCTACCCGCATGAATGTGTTGTTGACAGCGATGTGTCCACAACGGGGTTTAGTCTCACGAATCCAAATAAGAGATACTGTCATTTTTTGAAAAGGGAGCAATTGATTTAAATAAAACATGAAGGAAAGGAAGTTTTTAATTTGTTAAAATTCCTATAAATATGTTCAAATAAAATAACATATTCAAGCCTTACAGATTCAAATAATCACTTTATAGGTATAAAATATAATTGTCCTATGTATAAAAAGAAAAACATAAAAATACATATTTTTCTGTCCTATTTCTTTAAGAGTTCTATGTAATTTTTCAAGTCAAATAATTTGATACAAACAAAGAAAATATAATTTGTATAGTTTGTCAGGGAACTGTTCTTGGAACCATGCCAATTAATTAAGAAGTCCAAATTAATCATACAAACATTAGAAAAATTTCTACCATATATTCCATCAAGTTTGACACTTTTATTACAGGTAGAAAATTGCTTCTAATGTAATTCTAAGAACTTTCAGTGCCAAAATGAGTGAACATATAAGAGTAATGACTTTAAAGTCAACTCCAAGTCCCTCTCTTTCTTTTTCTCACCCTCTCCCCTCTTCTTTTCTCCACTTTAAGATAAATGATTTAATTTATTTAAAAATAAATAAATAAAGTAAACTTCAAGCAAAAGAAATTTGTCTATTGAATTTTTTTTTTTGGAGGGTGGTTAGATAAGACAGAGATAGCCAGAGCTGCTTTGGTGCATTTCTGAAGTGAGTATAAGAGAATGTGACTTTATTCCTCCAGGACCTTATTGTTAGCCTCCTATGAGCAAGTGAGTAATGTATTTACTGCGTTCTCTAATTAAGTACATTGAATTTGATCAATGTGAACCAGATACAAATGGAGCTCTCTGGCTTTATATCCTTAGCAGCCTGCTTTGCTTCTTGAATAAAAAATGGAAAATATAATTAATAAAAATTCACACATGCTCTAGCAGTTTCCAGAAAGGACTGTGAAATATCATTGCTATAATTAGTTATGAAAAGGATTATCTTCCATCACTCATAAGATCGCACTTTTTTTTTTTGTTTTGGTACCAGGGATTGAACTCAGGACCTTGCACTTGTTACATAGGCACTTATACCACTGAGCTATCTCCCTGGCAAGATCTCACATTTTTCTATGGATTGTATCCTAACTTTTATGCTCACTTGGTAATTATTTCCACCATCTGATCACTCTTGAAATAAAATCCCACATAGCACACTCAATTTAGAAAACATTTTATTATGCAAATTAGTCAATACTAGCAGTATTGACTAATACTAGTTATAAGTAAATACAAAGTCCCACATTAATAAATTAACAAGATTGTAACAAGCAACAGAAAAATCTTTTGAAAAAAGTGTTTTTTACTATTCTACCCCATTTCTATTATATCAACTTTCAAAAATTCCATGCATGCAATCATACGGACAAAGATTGAAGACTGTGTATTGTTGCTTTATTTTGGAATTGACAATGTGATCCTTATGCTAAGTAGAAATGCAAAGGATGTATAATATCAAAAGTCAATTTAGGTACCTAAGACCACCAAGATGACCAAACAGCCTGAGACATGGGCTGACTCTGGCAACTTCTTAGATCCCGCCCCTAAGGCCGCTGAGAGAGAGCGACCGGCCAGAGACACCAGGTCAACTGCAACACTTCCCAGATCCCACCCCCAAGCCTGCATAGAAAGTGGGAATTTGCATGACTCACCCAGCTTCCTGGTTACTTGAGTGTGTGGTGAGTCTGATGGAGAACCTTTGGCTTCTCCCTGCATCCTCTGTGCCATCCAAAGCCTCAGGCCCCAAGACATCCTAGCCAGAGACCTGCCTGAGACAGATCTGTCTGACAACTCCCCAGAGCCACTGCCCCCAAGCCCACCACGGGAGCGAGAAGTTTTGGTGAATCTCCTGGCACTTGATCCACCTCCGTCAGGCCTGGTGCGAGTGTGAGGGAGAGCTTCTGTGCCCTCTATCACTCCCCTGACCAGGAACCCAAGAAGGGGAACCACAGGAGCTACAGCAAAAGGGAACTGAAAACAATAGCTAGATCCAGGCAAGGCATAACTGGATAATGTCAGACTTAATAGAGTGACACCAAATTTCATTACACACTAAGGTTATAGCTGCACCAAAGCTCTACACCAAAGGTCAGAGGTCAGTGCTATTCAAAATGACAAAGACAGGGAGAAAAATGCAATCTCAGGCTTCGAGTCCACCAATAAGTGCAGAGGACACTAGCTCAGCTCAGATGAATGAATTAACAGAGATGGAAGCAAAGGAATAACATCAGAAAGGTATAGAGGAACTCAGATAAGAATTAATTCTTGAAATAAAAAAAGAAAATTTTGAACACATAGCATCTGAAATAAGGAATTAAATCCAGAAACATATAAGGGAAAGCCAATGCCCACCAAGAACAAGTGCAGAGAACACTATTCCAGCTGAAGCATATGAATTAGCAGTGTCGGCAGTAAAGAAACAATATCAGAAAGGTCATGATGAACTCAAAACAGAAATAAATTCCACAATCAAAAAAGAATTCTTTGAAATCATACCATCGGAAATACAGAAAAAATTCTGGAAATATACAGAGGAAAACCAATTTGAAAGAAACTCTGCAGAAAAGAATTAATAGCTACCTCTAAAGAAGTCATAGATAAAAAGAAAAAAAAAATAGAGGAGATCATAAATATGACAGATTCCTGGAATGAGCAATACAGAATAAAAAAAAGAGAGAATGCATGAAGCAGAGTCAAAGAGATATAGAAGAACTAAAAATATCAATCACGAGTTTACAAAACCATTTGAGTGAAAGCGAAGATAGAGTTTCAGAACTTGAATACTCTGGTGCAGCTAGTGAAAAGGTGAGAAAAGATCTTTTAAGAAAATGAGAATAAAGGAAAAAATAATCCATCACCTGCAACATGATGCCAGGATGAACAATGTGAAATTAATTGGTATCGATGAGAATGAAGGAGTCAATACAAATGATAAAAAAGAATATGAGCAGAAGTAATTGCAGAAAACTTCCCGAATATGAGGAAACTATCCAACATTCAGTAACTGAAGCACACAGAACACCAAATAACTTCAGCCCAACTAAAAACACACCAAGACATATAATAGTCAAGATCCCAGAAATCCAACGCAAGAATAATATACTGAGAGCTGCTAGAGAAAAGAAGCACATCACATTCTAAGGAAAATCCATCAGAATTACAGCCAACTTCTCTACACAAACCATGAAGGCAAGGAGAGTTCTTCAAGTCTTGCAAGAAAACAAATTCCAGCCCAGACTATTATACCCTGCAAAACTCTCTTTGACGTTTGATAGAGAAGTGAAGTACTTCCATAACAAAGAACAAGTAAAGAGTTTCATGATGACAAACACATCCCTTCACAGGTTGCTGAAAGATGTTCTAGAGAGAGACCACAATGACCAGAACTCCATGAAGGAGAATAGAAGGAACTCACTAAACAGGACAGACAATTAAACACAGAATACGAAGGAGTAAATAACAGCAGATAAACATTATGACAAATATAAGTCAACACATTTCAATTATAATTACCAGTATAAATGGAATCCACTAACCAATGAAGTGAAACAGACTGGCACAGTGGATTAGGAAACAAAATCCATCAGTATGCTATATACAAGAAACACACTTAATTCCAAAAGACATTCATAGTCTCCAAGTCAAAGGATGGAAAACAATACTACATGCTCCAGCACCTCATAAAAAAATCAGGGTAGCAATCCTATTCTCAGTCTCAACTCCAAACCAAGGATCAAACAAAATAAAGAAGGACACTATATATTGGTTAAGGGAAAAATTCAAGAGGAAGAGGTAACACTCATAAATATCTATGCACCAAACACAGGAGCACCCAAATGTGTAAGACAAATCTTAATGGACATGAAAAACCTAATATCTAAGACCATAACCTTAACACCCCCTTTTCTCAAAAACGTAGATCAACCAGACAAAAAATTAGCAAAGAAGTAGCAGAACTGGACAAGAGCTTGGAACAAATAGACCTGGTGGACATATACAGAGTGCTTCACCCAACCACAGCTAAATACACATTTTTTTTAAGCTACACACAGGTCATTTTCCAAAATAGACCACATACTAGTCCATAGGTTATGCTTAAGTATATGTAAGAAAACAGAAATTGTCCAATGCATATTATATGTCCACAGTGCAATGAAACTAGAACTAAATGACAAAAGAAACCAGAAAAATCTGCTAAACTCATGGAAATTAAACAACACCCTATTCAGCAATCAATGGGTCACATAACAACTTAAACAATTCAATGAAATTAAACAATTCAATAAAAATTCAAGCACAACTTATTGGAATCCATGGGATGTGATGAAATTAGTTCTTAGAGAGAAAACCATAGCTATGAACTCACACATTAGGAAAACAGAACAGGAAAAAATAATCACCATAGTGTTGCACCTCTGCCCTCTGGAAAAAAATAGAGTAACCCAAACCAAGAGCTCAAAGACGGGAAGAAGTCATAAAGATTAGAGCAGAAGTAAATTCAACTGAGATCAAGAAAACAGTTCAAAGAACTCACAAATCAAAACGTTGGTTCTTTGAAAGACTAAATAAAGTTCATAAGCCTCTAGCCAATCTCATCAAAAAGAGGAAAGAAAAAATTCAAATACAAGCAATAAACAATGAAAAGGGTGAAATCACTACAGACTCTGGAAATTCAGAAGACTGTCAATAGCTGCATTGAGAATCTTTATGCTCACAGAATAGAAAACACAGATAAAATGGACACATTCCTAGGAAAATACAAATTACAAAAACTGAACCCGGAAGATATAAGAACTCTCAATAAGCCAATAACAGCCAACAAAATACAAAACGTAATAAAAAGCCTACCAACAAAGAAAAGTCCAGGTCCTGATGGATTCACAGCTGAATTATACAAGAAATTTATAGAAAATATAATCCCTACACTCCTCAGTCTTCAAAGAAATTGAAAGGGAAGCAGTCCTCCCAAAATCATTTCTGGAGGCAAGTATAATACTGATTCCAAAACCAGGGAAAGACACAACCAAAAAGGAGAACTACAGGCCAATCTCCCTCATGTACATAGATGCAAAAATACTCCATAAAATCCTGGCAAATAGAATACAGCAAATGATCAAGAAGATCATACATCATGACCAGGTAGGATTCAACCCAGGAATGCAAGTATGGTTCAATATTTGAAAATCTATAAATGTAATACACTATTTTAATAGACTGAAATCTAAAAATCATATGATCATCTCAAATGATGCAGAGAAAGCTTTTGACAAAGTCCAACACTCATTCATGTTCATAGTCCAATAGAAGCTTGGAATAGACAGGCTCTAGCTTATCTTCATAAAAGCCATCTATGACAACCCAAAAGCTAATGTAATGTTAAATGGGGAAAAACTGAAATCTTTTACTCTTAAATCAGGTACAAGACAAGGATGTCCTCTATGACCCCTAATAGTCAATATAGTTTTGGAATCATTAGCAACAGCCATTAGAAAAGAAGGAGAAATAAAAGGAATAAGAACAGGTAAAAAAATAAGTTAAATTATCACTATTTGCAGATGACATGATACTTTAAGTGGAAGACCCCAAAAATTCCACCAAGAAACTACTAGAATTGATATGGAAATTCAGTGGCATAGTAGGACACAAAGTCAATACTCAAAAGTGAGTAGCATTCATCTACACAGATAACAAATATACTGAGAGAGAAACAATAAAAGAAAAAACCTTTACAGTAACACCTCGGAAAATGAAATACCTTGGAATTCACTTAAACAAGGAAGTCAAAGATCTTTTCACAAAAAATTACAACACCTTAAGAAAAGAGATTATAGAGGATTTCAGAAAATGAAAAGATATTCCCTGCTCCTGTATAGGAAGAACCAACATCGTGAAGATGGCCATACTCCAAATATTGTTGAATAGATTTAATACAATCCATGTCAAACTGCCACCAACATACCTCCCAGACTTAGAGAAATCATTCCTAAAATTTATTTGCAACCACAAAAGACCTCGAATAGCAAAGGTGATTTTGGCCAATAAGGACATGGCAAGAGGCATCACAATTCTTGACTTGAAGTTATACTACAAAGCAACTGTGATAAAATCAACATGGTATTGACAGAGAAATTGACCTGAGATTCAAAGGAATAGATTAGAATATGCAGAGGCCTCTAGGAAAAGAGCCATCTGATCTTTGACAAAGGGCCAAACCATGCTTACTGGAAGAAAGGTAGCCTCTTTAACCAATGTTTCTGGAAAAATTGGCTTTCTTCATGCCAAAAACTAAAACTTTACTCAGCTGTATCACCATGCACTAAGCTGAAGTCAAAATGGATTAAAGATCTAAACAGTAAAACAGAAACACTAAATCTCCTGGAAGAGAAATTAGGAGGAACTCATGAAGACATACAGGTAAGTAAGGAGTTCATGAACATATATTCACACAGGAAACACTTGAAAGAATCAAAAACTGGGATGAACTCTTCGTGAGAAGTTTCTGTATGTGAAAAGAAATTGTCAACAAAGTGAAAAGACAACCCACAAATTTTGAAAAAATCCTAAGTAATAAGCAATCAGACAAAGGTCTGCTCTCTAAAATTTATAAAGAACTAAGATATATTAAGCCCTCAAATTTAAACACCCAATTCAGAAATGGGCATCTGAGATAAATACACACTTATCACAGGACAAAATTAAAGAAGTGAACAAGTATATGAAAACATGCTCCACATCGCTAGCCATCCATGAAATGCAAATAAAGACAACACTGAGATACCTTCTCACTCCAGAAAGAATGGCTATCATAAGGAAATCAACCAACAACAAATGTTGGAAAGGTTGTGGGGAAAAGGGAACACTTCTCCACTGCTGGTGGGAATGTAGACTGCTACAACCATTGTGGAGATCAGTGTGGAGATTCTTCAAAAGAGCAGGACTGAAAATCTCATTCAAGTTGGCTATCCCCCTACTAGGAATATTCCCAGAGGAACTGAAAACATTACATCATAGTAATACATGTATACCTATGTTTATAGCAGCACAGTTTGTGATAGCAAAATCTTGGAAACAACCAAGATGTCTATCACATGCAGAATGGTTGAAAAAGATGTGGTATTTTTATATAATGGAGTATTACTCAACTATAAAGAATGATAAACTTTAAGCATTGTTATTGAATGGATGCCACTTGAACATATACTCATAAGTGAAATGAACCAGACACACATTTGCAAATATTGTATCTCTCCCTAGTATAAGAAGTCAAAAGAAGAAATACAAATGGAAATGTAAAACAACTAAAAAGAATTTAATCAGGTAGTTAGGGCAAACTGAAAGGCATATACTGCAAGGTACTAATCAGCTTTTCTTCTGGATAGTTAATCATCTAAGTGCACAGATCAAAATTGGAGAAATAGAAGATCTCCAAGGTCAGGAACATTTTGGCCCTAGCCTTTCAAGCTGAGCAAAGACTCAGGACATAGGAGAAGACTCAGGACATAGGAGTTTCATGTAACATCATGAAACTCAGTTAAGCCCCAAATTTTCTGATCAAGGAGATTATGGAGCCACAGAGGAAGGAGACTGATGTTCTATAGTGTGCCTGGGGAGAGTCACATGGAGAGAAAACTTTCTCTCAGTCTCTCACAGAGAGCAAACTGGTCAAGCAATGGCCGTGACCCATCCATATGGAAGACACAGAGAAGGGGTCTACTGAGTAAGGTACAGGATAACATGATAAACCCTGAATGGACTTCACTGACCTCATCAAAAGCTACATTTTTTGTTATGTAATTCTTGCTTTATCTAGGTCTTAGCCATCGAGAAGAAAAGTATAAAATTGAGGGGTATAACGCAGGGCCATAATAATAAGTTGAGCTGTAAAATGGCTACAGTCAACACTTTCTTCAGATAACTCACTATTGTCGTGGAATGCTGGACTGTGTTGGATTGTGTCACCGAGTTCAGGCACCTAAATTGCTTTAATGACAATGGATTGCCCATCTTTGACAGGTCTAGAGCAAAAAAAAAGGTGCACAAAGGAAGAACCATGATGTGTGTGTGTATAAACAGTACAGTTAGGATAAATATGCTGTGCTTCTGCACAATTCTATGAGAAGCAAGATTTTTTCCAACAGTAGTTAGACAAACTATTATGTCGGCACCTAGTACTATGGACAACCACTAGGAAGATAACAAGGTAGAAAGTATTAATTATTGAATCTGTGATATAATTCAGCTATAAAAACATAAGATAAGTATACAGCTACACTGTCTTAATTCATTGATTAGAGACATCTGCTATAATAATGTATGTGAGTATAAGATTATGTATGCACCTTGTATGATATCAAAACTTCATGAAAACAGTTTGCAATGTGTTAATTTATTGAATATGTCTTGCTAATTTGTCTTGAAACTATCTCATTGTTATTCTTCAATAGAAAAAAATAAAGTCATAAAAATCTGTACCAATAAATTAGCTAAACTCTAAAAAAAAGCCAACTTAAAAATTAAGAACAAATTTGAGGGGCTTGGGGATATAATCCAGCAGCACAGTGTCTGGATGCCAGGCACAAGTTCCTGAGTTTGATTACTGATACCAAAAGAAAAATAGAACAAAGTTGATGATTTCTTGCTTCCTAATGTCAAAACACAGTACGTACATTAATCAACAGTTTAGTAGTAAAGGAACTAGAGGATACACAGAAACCAAAATTAAGTTTTCCCTTTTATTCATTTTTGACCAAGGTACGAAGATAATCCAATAGAATAATTATCTGATATAATGGCTGGGTTAAATGTATAGTCACAGGCTAAATAATGAATTTAGACATTTATTTGATGTTGCAACAATATAAACAATTACAAACCTAGTAGAATAAATACAGGTAAACATAGAAGAACATCATGGAAGTAAACATAGAGTTACATCTTCAAGATATTTGATGAATCATTTATTTCTTCCCGATGATCCTGATAGTACAAGCAGCTAAATAAGAGTCTGATAAACTAAAGTAAATCAAACTGTACATTGGCGCTGCATATGGTGCCATGAACAAAGATATAAAGTTAAAGTAGATTACTGTCTTTAAAAATTTTTATTTATTCATTTTTTATTTTATTGAAGTACAAATATCAATGAGACAGTTTCAAGATACATTAACAGGACAGATTCGATTAATTAATACATTGCAAACTGTTTTCATAATGTTTTGGTATCATACAAGGTACATACATGATATTATACTTACAGACATTGTTATAGCAGATGTCTCTAATCAATGAATTAAGACAGTGTAGCTGTATACTTATTTTTATAACTGAATTATATCACAGATTCAATAATTAATACTTTCTACCTTGCTATCTTCCTAGTGTTTGTCCATAGTACTAGAAGCTGACATAATATCTTGTCCAACCACTATTAGTGCAAATTTTGCTTCT
Source organism: Ctenomys sociabilis (assembly GCA_004027165.1). NCBI lineage: Eukaryota > Metazoa > Chordata > Mammalia > Rodentia > Ctenomyidae > Ctenomys > Ctenomys sociabilis. The sequence continues at coordinate 27,963 of PVKA01019203.1, forward strand.
CATAGATTTATGCAGAAGCACAGTATATTTATCCTAACTGTACTGTTTATACACACACATCATGATTCTTCTTTTGTATACCCCTTTTTTTTGTCTAGACCTGTCAAAGATGGGCAATCCATTGTCATTAAAGCAGTTTAGGTGCCTGAACTCGGTGACACAATCCAACACAGTCCAGCATCCCACAATCATAGTGAGTTATCTGAAGAAGTTGTTGACTGTAGCCACTTACAGCTCAACTTATTATTATGGCCCTGTGTTGTATACCTCATTTTTATACTCTTCTGCTAGATGGTTATAGACAAAGATAGAGCAAGATCTATATACCAAAACATATAGTGTTTGTTTCTGATGAGGTCAGTGAAGTCCCATCAGGGTTTATCTTGTAATCCTGTACCTTACTCCATAGATCCTTTGTCTGTGTCATCCATGTGGATAAGTCACTACCAATGCTTGACCAGATTGCTCTCTGTTGTCTCTCAGGAGCTGATATAAGAACTAAGGAGTGACAAAGAATGGACATACAACTTATTTGTGAGGTACTGAAAATATTATAAACCTAAATAAGGCACAACTGCATGGATATTTAAAATGAATGGGATTTGTGACCATTAATTATATTTTCAGAAACTATTACATCTTCATTTTTATTCATTACTGTTTGAAAGAAAAAAGCTGGAAAATTGATTTTATGTATTTGGTACATGGTCTGAGTATGCACTTGTAGTGTTCCTCCTGTTTTAAGCCTCCCCAGTGCTAGGATTACAGGCATGTGCCACCACAGCTGGACTTCTCACTGGCTCAGTTCTCCCTGGGCAGGGCTAGAGCGGTATGCAGGAGCGGGAATCAAACTCTGGTGCCTGCGCTTGCCTAAGCAGGTACTTAGTCTACTGAGCTATCTTGCCAGCCCTAACTTGGAAGATTTAAATAAGTCTGCATCTTTTAGCAAGGCATGGAAGGAAAGCATCACTAAGGGCTGAAAGAAATTATTCAAAAATATTTTTATTTCAGTGAACCAGTGGTTTTGGAGAGGCTAAGGAAAACAGAAAAAGATAACAAACTGTTGGAAACTAAAATAATATTCTTACTTTAACATTAAAACAAGCAGAGCAGAAGTATTTATACCTTTGCTAATTTAGATCAGGACTCTGAGACATTTTTTGGAATTGGCATCAGGAAAAAATGATGCAGTCAGGTAGGAATAACTGAGTGGTGAGGATGAAAAGCTCCTCAGTGTAGATGCTGCTGAATATGTCATTGCAGGGGCTCAGAATAAAGGAACGATTTTGGGAAACTGTGTGAAAGTCTTCCAGTGTGGCTTCCGTTGGATGAAGCAGCAGATTTTCCTCATGTCCTTGGGGGAACATATGACGCTCTGGCCCTATGTGAATTTTCCAGAGAACACACGAAGAAATCCAGCATGGACTGGAAAGAAACATCAAAAAATATCTACTTTAAGCCTAGATTCAAAGAAGAAGGGTGGGAAGATATCTCAGGGCCAGGGAGATAGCTCAGTTGAATAAGCATTTGCCTGGCAAGCGCAAGGTCCCAAGTTCAATCCCAGTATAGCAAGAAAATCAAAGCAAACAAAACAAAAAACTAAGAGGAAGACATGAATGTGCCCAAGGAGTGACAGTTATAGGACAAGAGGAGAAGCAGGCAACACCACAGAGATTTACAGATGCCTAGAAGAAAAAATGTGTAGAAGAAAGTTTCCAGGATATACAGCCTCACATGTCAGGGAGTGCAACCAACCCAAAAACAGAAAATAAATTTGGAAACAAAAAGATATTTTAACATCTTGAATTTGGTAAGCTAAGTCAATATATATATATATATATATATATATATATATATATATATATATATATATAGAGAGAGAGAGAGAGAGAGAGAGAGAGAGAGAGAGAAAGAGAGAATTGCTTCTTGTAAAAATAATTTATTTTGGAAGATGTCTATTGAAATGAAAATAATTACTTACATTAGCACATAAATAATGTGTCATTGCCATAAAAATTTAAATTTTTTCTTAGTTTTAATTTTAATGCAGTACGTATTAATAAGCATATACAACGTGATTACATAATATGGTGGATGTTTTAATTAAAAATTATCATTTTGAAGGCTGGCCAGACAACTCAGTGGATTAAAGCACCTACTTAGGCAGACGCAGGAGTTGGGGTTCCATCTCTGGCCTGCTGTGCCACCCCTGCCCCCAGGGGCCTGCTGAGACAGAGATTGAGAGTGGGCATGGTGTCACATGCCTATAATCCCAGCACTGGGAGGCTGAAAAGCAGAAAGGATCACTACAAGTCTGATCTGTGTAGTGAAACCCTGTAGACATTGTACTACATAAAAAAATTATTGTGCTTCTTAGTGAAATTCTGTATTTAATTTCTTTTTTTACTATATTTTATTCTCTTTAAGAAAAATTATACAGTCCAAAACATTCCCATCAATCCTTCACCAAATATTCCCCTTCACTTTGAACATGCCTATCCTGTCACTTGTGCCCCTGTGAGGCAGCTCTGGAGGTCTTCGTTCATGACTGTCTTTGTTGTGTTAATTCGGCTGCTTCGATGTTCTGAATGGACAGAAAATGCTTCTGCTTGCAGTCAGTGTGGTTTTGGGGAAGAACAACAGTTTGCACAGTACGGAATCCAGCAAATGAGGGTACACCCCAGTATCTTCATAGGCCCGCCTCTTCACTGTATTTTTTTTTTTTTTTTACCTTTTTTCATAAAGACACAAGATATGGGGCTGGGGATTTAGTTTAGAGGCATAGCACCTGGCTGGCAAGCTCCAGACCGAGTTCAACTTCTAGTACCAAAAAAAAAAAAAAAAAGACACAAAATTATACTTCAGAATTGCTTCAGAAAATGACCAGAAGAGAGTACGTTGTACATTCCAAGTGACAGGAAGCATCTCGAGAATTAATGACAACATGGTTTTACTGAAATGATTTTTTTTTATTTAAACATAATCTATATTTCTGGATCAGCCTTTTTAACTCTTGTAAAAACAATTCATTTTGGGTTCCTGAGTGATAGTAATGCAAGTAGAGGGGTCTGAGATCAGGAGTTTGAGACTCCCGTGTGTAGAACGAGGTTCAGAGGGGAAAAGGACGAAAAAGTGAGAGCTGCTGCAGAGGAGGGATCCCACGGAGGAAAGCCCACTCTCACGGAAGGTGGACAGAGCAATCGCCTCAAAGCGCTAGTGAGAACGAACAGGCAGAGAAGGAGGAGCTAAAGAAGGGGAAAGGCACAGGCGCTTAAGAGGTGGCCACCTAATCTTCTCTAAATTGTATCATCCGGGGACACTGAGCATCCACACCCACATTTTGGTTTGCAAGTGTTTTACTGGTTAAAGGGACCAAGGTCCTTAGAGGAGTGCTTGGACCTATGGCGGTCCAGGAGAATTCCAAAAGCCTGGGCTATCTTGTAGTGTCAGCAAAAGAAAAAGATGAGACTTTCGGGCCAGCATGAGAATTAAAGAGCCCATAGCGATTTGAGTTAAACAAGTTATTGAATGATGATATAAATGAAGAAAGAGCATTTCTCCATTTCAAAAAAGTTTCTAACTAATATAAATGGGAATAAAAAGAAAAATAGGGGCTGGGGAGATAGCTCAGTAGAATAAGCACTTGTCCAGCAAGCATAGGATCCTGAGTTCAATCGCCACTACTGAAAAAAAGAAAAGAAAAAGATGAAGATGCTTGGGGCCCGCGAGATGGCTCAGTAGAATAAGTGCTTGCCTGGCAAGCAAGGTCCTGAGTCCAATCCCTAGTTCTTCCCAAAAAAAGAAAGAAAGAAAAAGAAAAAAGAAAGAGAAACATCATGAAATTCAGCAGAGATAAGACATTTATAATGTCAATTTATTTCTTGAAGCAGTTTGTGAGTTACATAGGGAAAACAGGTATTGTACACTTAAGATACTCAGCAGATACCCATTGTCAAGGTGATAAAATCCCTAATGTGAATTATATAGGGTCTCTACCAAGCAACTCCACATCTATTTGTGATAGACTTCCCCAAAACAATCTCAATTTAATGATGAGAAAATATCAGTGAACACCAAACTAATGGATATTTTACCAAACAGTTGATCCTGGTTTTCCAAAGTATCAAGTTACAAAAGTCAAGGTGATAGGCAGATTGTTTTTTCTTCTCACCATATGTTCATGCCCAGAACTTGAAGAGCGTTAAACTACATAGGAAAATAGATGTGAAGATGTAAGGTTGTGAAGTTATTTTACTTTAAATAGGGAGAGTATCCAGAACCGGGCAAGCATACCTGACGTAATCGCATGCGCTTAGGACAGTGGTGGTGACCTCTGGGTGTATGCCGCAGCAGGCAGGGAGAGCCTTGGCTGCCTGTGAGTAGGATGCCCTAGCATCACAGTAGCAGTGGGGCTTCAGAGAGCAGTGCACACAGGGCCCAATCGCATGCTCAGAAAAGAGTAGTGGTGCCAGGCAATGAAGTTCAAATAATTTTAAGCCAAGGAATGCACTTAAGACAGCTTTTTAGCAAACTTTGCTTGCATCACCTTATGCTTGTGAGCAGCTGTTTTCAGTATTAAATTTAATCAAATGTTATATAAGAATCAGACTAACAGATGACCTAAGGGCTGCTTGTGTAGCTCTCAAACTAACAAAGTATGAGGCAATGTGTGACAATTTATCAGCGCAAACATAATCAATTGTGAAAAAGCACACCCAGAGCAAACTTTTATCTCTCAATGAAAATCTATTTGTGTCATTGAAAGCTCTGATATTGTTTTCTTCTTTTAAGCCTACACTAACACAAGTGAATGTACAAGTGATTTTCCTACACTAAAACCACAATATTCAGGCTTAATTACAGTGTTGGCATCTTGTGATAAATAAGTGGGTTTGGGGTTGTAGTTTGAACTCAGTCTCTAGAAGTTTTACTGTCACTGCCTTAGCAAGACAGAATTTTCTCTTTTGTTAGAAGAAGATAAAGGGCAAGAGAACGTCAGAGAGACTCCAATGTGAAGAGGATTTGATGGATTTGATTGGGGATCTCTGGCTTCAAGCCTAGAGGTCATGAGCAAGTACCTGTGAGCAGACCCCAAGAGCTAAAGATGGTTCCTTCTGCCATTCAACAAGGAAATTAGGCCCTGGCCCTATACTTACAAGGGGCTTGAATTTGGTGACAGTTGGAATGAACCTAAGAATGGTCTCATCACAAAGGCTATCCAGAGGGTTACAGTCAAGCCAGCACCTTGATTTTTACACTGTGAACTCAGGGCAGAAAAATCACTGGAGACAAATGACCTGTGTAATGTCTGACATTATTCTATTTTCTAACAGTAAGTAGAAAAGTAATACAGAAAACAATGAACTGTCACAGACTGAGGGAGGTGGAAGGAAAACAAAAATGACAGTCAGTGTATGACTCTGAACTGAAAAGCATGTCATTAGAAAGAACAGTGAGGCACAAATAAAGCTAAGATAGTAGAGTGATACAATGTGAAGCTCTTAGCTTTGACGAATGTATCACAGTTGTGAAAATGTTGTCAGGAGGGAGGGCTGTGTGCAGAAGCTTTTCCTACTAATTGAGTACACAGTTTATTCTAAATCAAATGCTAATGTAATTATTGTCCAGCTCCCAGTTCTTGAAGACATCTATGCCCAAAGAAACTCATCCTATACTTCCTTGTAAAGTATATACTGTATGATAACCATCGAAGTGATTTTCTGTGAACTAATTCAATGTGAACACTGCAGAAAATCTCTGAACATTTTCCATCTTGGTATAAAAACACACGTTCATAAAAGATTTTAGAAAATAGGTATGGTGATTTGAAGGAAGTGCCTTGTGTCCTCCTCTTAGTAAACTTTCCCTTGCTAATAATGCATAATTCTCCAACACAGGTAATTTTAATCACAGATATTATCATTTGAATAATAGGTTATAGCATTACACCTTTTTAATGTGAGGTAGAGAAAAGTGAAAGTTTATATAAAGTGTGTGTTTATATAAAGTGGTTCTTGTCATATAAAAGAAAATGGATAATTTAAACAGCTCATTACAGATGAACATTTTTTTTTTCAATTCTTAAGGATCTATCTATGAGGCATATTTATATTCTAAAAGTTTGGTAATGCTTAATTAAATTATTGGCTCTTGTCCATTTGAGATTTCTACTTTATTTTTATGATGAGTAATTTTCACCTTGTATGCTAAAAACTCATAAAATTATTATAGTATTAATTAATTGAGGACAAAATGTATCCTACTCAGTAAAATAGCAATATTGTATAGTAAGTTTTTGAAGATTTAATCATCTTACTTCCCATATTGAAAATTGTAATTGAAATGTTAATCTATTTTATGAAGTTTTCTTCTGTTAATCATTATCAGCCTGTGATGAGAAATGTTTTAGTTTTTTTAGGATATTGGCACAAAATCTAATAACTTATCCTAAAGATGAGACCACCCAAACATTTTGCATCAAGGATACTTACATTGTGTGCTGTGAGCTGATCTTAATTTCTCTTGTCTGCCTATCCTAGGAAAAAAAGAAGGCAACTGATTTTGAGATAGCCAAATTCTGAGGGACCTACTGGCTAAATAATGAGATAAATACCAAGTTTAGGAAGCGATCCCAAAGATAACTGATTCTGAATTTTAGGATATCTGGAGTTTGACAAATGAGTGTGTTAGAATGAGAGAACCATTATCACAAGTCATTGCGTGCAAGTGCTCAGTGATTTAGAATGACAAAGCAGTCAGAAACTGAGTAGCAAAGGGTCACATGGCAGAGATGTGACTGGAAACATCTCCAGAGCAGGACAGCCAACACAGACCCAGGCACACACAGGGACATTGCCGTTCCACCATTGAGGGTCTGTGCTCATTCTTGTGTGTCTTGGTGTCTCCCAGAGGCAAGGTGATTTTATGTGAAACACATAGACAAGAAGAACCGAAGAGGATATGAAAGAACTATATTGTAATGTGTTCACAAAGGAATTTGAGTTCAAATACAGCCTAACTGCTAATAAGGAACACAATATGCAATCTAATAATGAGTGTTGAAATCCTCCCTCCTCAAAACACACATATATGCTATGCTGGCTCGGCCCCCCCAGAGAGACTGGGTGTGGTGGCATGCACCTGTAATCCCTGTTGATTTCAGCTTGGGAAGCTGAAAACAGCAGGATCATTACAAGTCCAATCTGTGCAGTGAGACCTAGACTCTGTACTAAACACATTTAAAAAAAAAATACAAAGACCAGTCATCTTTGATCACCTGTGATCACTCCTAAGTTTATGTTGACTCATTAGTGCATTGTGGATTTTTCTTAGCATATTTGAAATCTAAAGCATACTTGAAAACATTTTATAAACACTTTTTAAGGTATAAATTTGAGATCCTCCCCAAATCATCCTAATTTTGTACTTTTCAATTTTAAGTGCATGGAGCAGAAAAGGTCATTACCATGAATAGCACTCTGTATAACATCTAGATCTTAGGTTCAGTGAGACAGCTCAGTGGATTAAGTACCGGCTTAGGTAAGCCCAGGGCCCAGCACCGCGGGCCAGGCGGATCCCCCTCCTGGTCACACTAAGCTGGCCGCCAAGACGTGGCGTGGTGGCACGCGCCTGTACCCCTCGTGCTGGGGAATCTGAGACAAGAGGATCACAACGAGTCTGAGCTGCATAGTGAGATCTTGTATCAAAACCATCAAAATAAATAAATATAATGTAGATTGTGTGTACAGTGCTCGAACTGGAACAGAGTGTGTGATATACAATGATTGAGTGCCTGGGAACCGTATTCAAAATCCTCAGGCTTTTCATTCTGTGGCTTAAATGAAAGATTCACAATGCAGGATACCCAAATATATTAAATTCATGCCATCTCACATTTTTTACTGTGTGGTACTTTATATCTATGACAAATATAAATTCCTAAGTAAACAACAACCACCGGAATTTTTTTCAAAGATTTAGCAACACTTTTTGTGTGCATAGTTCATGAAAAGCCTTGTGGAAGGCACTGTGAATAAAATGAATCATAGTTATATTCTTTAGCACAAGAGAATATAGGTGATATAAAAGTAAAAAGATCAATCAATGTTAGATATAATCATTCTTGGCTTGAACTGTTGGACATAGGACAAGAAGGGAAGCATTTGCTACAATAGAAAGTGTAGTGGCGATAACATGAGACTTTTTTATTGAAGTATCATAACTTACTCATCTAGTTCTTCCCCCTGTCCTCTGCTCAACTTCTAGAAGACTGTACGTGTGGCACTGTGGCTTTACAATGCTGTCCTGCAGGCTCTGCTCTTCTTATTTTGCTCTGGATGACCGCATGCTCGGGGCATACATGCGCACCCTTTGCACCCCCACCGTGCTGGCCTCCTGGCCACAGAAAAGGGCATCAGCCGGCCTACCCACCACCCTGCTGCTGTGGATCCCGCCTGACAACCATACTTGCTATGGTGGTGATAGGCAGTGGCATAGACTGATTGGAATTTTTGTATTGATCTAAGCGTATTTAAAGAGCAAGAACCTCTTTTCCTCAAAAGAGGTCTTTTTGTGGGGGAGTAGGATCTTTAGTATTTAGGCTCCAGTGAATTGCTCTAAGAATTTCCTTACATAACAGAGAAGAGAGAATCAGTTCACGGCTTTTTCAGTTTTTCTGTCTCTGTCTCTCTTGCTCTCTGTCTCTGCCTCTCTTTCTCTCTCTCTGTCTCCCTCTCTCTCTCTCTCTTCCCCCCATCCCTCTCTTCTTCATCTGTGTCTTCCACACCTAACTACATCCAATAATTTGGAGACTCTGAGCATATCTGAATTCAAGACCACCTGTGAAACTTTCCAGTTGCAGGGGACATTAGAATATAGTCCTTTCACCCTTGTTTTAGGATTAGGTTTTCATTTTGAATTCACAACAATTTTATGTCTTGTTCTAAGGCACCATCTTTTCATTTCATGTATGCTTCCACTCATTTGAAAATTTAAATTATTACTCATAATGTGAAACATAAGAAAAAATAACCAATTGATTTATTTTGCCCTTGATTTACTTGCTATTGTTACTGATTATTTTATGAATGAATGTGATGTTGAAATGATGTATTTATGAAATATACTTAAGAGGCCATTTAGAAATACATAATAGAACAGAAGATAAAAATAAAATGACATAAATAAGTCATTATAGAAAATATAGGAGTTGAGTACTGAGACAAAGTACTGGGACAAAGTATAGAAAAATGTGAATATATCAAGCACTTGCATCATTAGCTAAATGTTCCTGTTCCAGGTTTGTGACACTAAAAATACTGGGACAAAAGAATTATTATGATCCTGTATGTATAAATGTTACATGTAACAGAAAAGTTGATTAGCGAGCAAAACAACATTGTGGAACTTCTCCACTCACATGTTTGTCCTAATATCTTGCATCAGTTTTTATCTAAAATTAAATTACAGAATATACATGTTTTCAATTTAACAATTGTTTCATCAAATGAGTGGATCATATGTATTATTAAAGAAAATAATTTCCTCTTTGGGAAAGGATTTACTGTAAAAGAGATATAAGATAGCAGGAAGTTGTGATTTTAAGATGACAACACAGACTTTTTTTTTTTGTGGAGTTAGGGATTGAACTCAGACCCTTGTGCTTGCCTGGGAAGTGCTTGTTCAGCTGATCTATCTCCCCAGGCTCAAGACTTCTTACTTAAAATACAAAATGTAATTTTTTTTTTTATCCCAGATACAACTAACTACAGCAAAAAATACTAAGAAAAAATGAGTTTGGGGTGATTGTGTGTGTCCTTTGTTCATTTTAAAAATTATTTTTCATCTTCTTTTATTTTCTAAAAATGTACAAAAGAGTAAAACAAAAATCCTTAAAAATAATACAGAACTTCACCAAACAAATCAACAGTAGTTTAATAGTGATTTCTCTATGGTATAATGTTGTCTTCAAATTCCTTGTTCAGATTACCAGATAGAAACATGAAAAATTGATGAAAAGTTACAAGGAACTTAAAGAACAAGGAAAATAATGAAAAGAGAGAGAGAGAGAGAGAGAGAGAGGAACATTGACTGTTCCCCTCTGTAGACCAGCAGAAATCAGCAGCATAATTGCCTAAAGCATCCTGCATATGTATATAAATATATCTTTCTCCCCATTGCCTCCCTCTCCTGTCCATTTCCTCATCCCAGTTCTTCCTTCCCTTTGGACAGATTCTTTCCCTTTCACAGTATCGGTTTTACCTTTCAGGTTCTTACATTAGCCAGACAATATTTTTTTTGCATATGCAGGTGTCATTTATTTTACTCATGTGTATGTTCTTTAGTTGCATCTATTTATCTATAAAAGCCTTGAATTTATCTTTACAGCTGAATAATACTCCATTGTGTAAAAATACCACACCTTTTTCATCCATTCTTCAGTTGATGAGCATTTGGGTTGTTTCCAAGATTTAGCTATAACAAATTTAATGGCTATAATATGGGTGCAGGTATGTTACTGTGATATGTTTTCAGTTCTTATGGAAAGATACCCAGGAAGGCAATAGCTGGGTCAAATGAGACCTCAATCCTAACTTTTTGAGGAATCTCAACATTGAGTTACATAGTCATTGTACCAGCCTACACTCCCCACAACAGTGAAGAAGTAATCCTTTTTCGCTGAGAGCACCACTGGAATTTGTTATATTGGTTGACTGTGTGATGACAGCCTTTTTTTCTGGAGTGAGATGAAATCCTAGTGTTGTTCTAATTTTTATTTCTCGAATGACCAATGATGCTGAACATTTTCTCATATATGTATTTGCCGTTAGTATGTTTTTCCTCTGAAAAGTGTGTTTTCATCTCAGAAGCCCATTTTAAGGTTCCATTTTTGAAATTTGGGAACCTGATTTTTTAATTTTTTGTAGCTTCTAGATACAAGTTATTTGTCTGAAGAACTGTTGGATATATTTTTTTTCCCCAATTTGTGGGTATTGGTTTCAGTCTGTTGTTGATTTCTTTGGACATGCAGACACTTTTCAAGAAGATGTGATCATAGCAGTTGATTCTTTGTAGTATGTTCCGTGCAGTTTGGTTTTTGTTCATGAACTCTCTGCCTATGCCTATGCCTATGACTTCTATGTATTTTTCCTCTAGAAGACTAAGTGTTTCTGTTTTAATATTTAAATCTTTGATCCATTTTAACTGTATGTTAGAGCAGGTGATAGACATGGGTCGAATTTTAGCCATCAGCATGGGAAAAGCCAATGTTTCCAGCACCATTTATTAAAGAGACTATTTTTCTTTCAGTGAATATGTCTGGCCCTTTATCAAAGATAAGATGGCCAAGTGTGTTTGTCATTGTGTCTGCACCTTCTAATCAGTTCCACTGACCCTCAGGTAAGTCTTTTTTCTTTCTTTTTTTTGACAGTACGATGCTGATTTTATTACAGTATTTTGTAGTATAATTTTAGAGCAATGATGCCTCCTGCCTTTCATTTGTTTTAGGATTACTTTTGCTCTTCTAGGTCTTTTCCAGTTCCTGATTAATTTTAAGAATGCTGTCTCTAGATCTATGAGATATAATAATGTTATTTTAAGTGGGATTGTGTTAAATCTCTATAACAATTTTGAGAGTATGGTCATTCTCACAACACTGGTTCTTCCTATCCAGAAGCAAGGGATAACTTACCATTTTCTGAAATCCTCTTTAAACTCTTTTCTCAGAGTACTATAGTTTTTGCTGTACAAATCTTTTACTTTCTTTGTGAGGTTAATTCGTCAGTGCTTCTTCCTTCCATTTATTTGGATGTTATTGTGAATGGTGTGTTTCCCCTAATTTCTCCCTCAGTGCATTTGTTGTATGTGTACAAAAATGCTATTGATTTTTACATGTTGACTTTGTATACTGCTATGCTACTGAATTTGTTTATTAACTCTTGCTAGTCTTCTGTGTAGAATATCATGTCATCTGCAAATGATAATTTCACTTCTTTCTTTCCAATTATTATTCATTTTATTTCTTTCTTGTTTAATTGCTCTGGCTAATGTTTCCAGAACTATTTTGAGTAGAGGTAGTGACTAGGGACATCCTTGATTTTAAAGTTAAAGCTTTCAGTTTTGTTCATTTTTGTATGACTTTGGCCACTTTTTTTGTCATGTAAGGAAAAGATCATCTCTTCTGACTGTAAGATTTTTTTATCATGAATGAGTGTTGGGCTTTATCAAAAGCTTTTTCTACGTCTATTGAAATGATCCTTTGATTTTTGCCTTTGCTTCTGTTTATGTGGTATATTAACCTGACATCACATGCTATGCTTGCCCCATCCTTGGGGTGTGCTGAGCTGACAACATAGACTGACATGGTTTTGCACACCTGTAATTCCAGCACTGGGGTGAGCAAGAGGATCATTATGAGTTCCAGCTGCATTGTGAGAGCATGTAATAAATATATAATAAGTAAATAAAATAAATAAATTCCTTGTAGAATTCAGTTGTCAATCCATCAGGATTTGGGCTTTTCTTTGTTGGTATTCTTTTCATTACATTTTCAATTTCATTCCCTGATACTGGGATATGCATGATTTTTATATTGTATTGATTTAACTTTGATAATTGCTATGTATCTATTAATCTTTCCATTTCTTCTGTGTTTTTCATTTTTCCTGAAAAATAGAAATAGCTCAGGATAAATGGTAGATGTCAGTCAAAGCTATATAGACAAAAGAGAGACAAATGCGTTTTTTATTTGTTTATTTTTTGGTGAAACCAGGGATTGAACTCAGGCCCTTGCACTTGCAAGGCTATCAACCAACTCATTAAAATTTATGTACTCATTCATTTTTTAGTACCAGGATTTGTACTTATGACCTTACACTTGCCAACTAACATTTATTTTTATGATATTTTTATAACATTTCTTAAAATATTTTTCTGAATGGCAGTGATAACTGCCATTTAGCTTGAAGTGTATGTTGACTATGTATGAGAAGATTCACCTTCATTAAAAAAGAAACCTAAGAGGTCACCACTCTAAGATTCTTGATTGGGGTGAGACGGAATCTACACTGACAGACATGAAAACTCACAGGAGTCACATACCTGACCACAGAAATGATGATGGGGACACAGATGTCTTAGCCCTAGACAGAAGTGGTTCTCCCCACTTCCCAGCCTGAATCAAGTTAGGATGGCTCATCCACACTGAGACAGACAGCATATTCAAATATGCTATTTATCACTTTAAAGTTCATATAGTACTTAAAAAATGAAAAGATCAGATGGCAAAATCATGGTTAGTGTGGCACAATTCATAAGAACCCCTGTCACTCCATCAACAGAAAAATCCCAAAGTTGTAGATACCCTTGTAGAAACAGCCCTTGAAAAGTGCAGCTTACAAACTTTTACTTGAGTTCTCATTATATTACAATCATAACTCTCAATAAGCATGCAAAAGTAATCTCTGTTGTATTGCAGTCACATAAAGCCATTCTTTGCTAAATTGGAGCTCATTTACAAATATTGGTGGATCTTATTTATTTATTTATTTTTTTGGTATATCTTTGGGGAAGATCTACAGGGTGTTTAGGGTCTCACTACTAGATCAGATTCCTAGTGATCCATCTGTTTATAGCCTCCTAAGAGCTGAGATTACAGGTGTGCATCACCATGCATAGTCTCAGGTGGTGTCTCGGAGTGCCCCAGGGTGGGGCCGGGGCTGGCATGGCAGAGCAGGGGACCCAACCCCTAGCCCCTGAACCTGCTTGCAGGCACTTTAATCAGCTGAGTTATTTGGCTAACCCTGGTAGATCTTAAGGTACAATATACAGGTAATGTTTTTCAGTAGGACATCAACAGGAAATAGCTTATTAGACTGTAGAGGTCTTTATAGTTAAGAAGCATCAACAATAATCTCTATTTTACATCAGAGATACTTTTTTATTTGATGTTATATTAGTTTAATCTCTATCTTGAAAAGCATACATATTCTTTCTTCCAGATATTGTATTCTTTCCAGTTTCCCATCCTTTCCCTCGTATATAGATGTTCAATTCCTTTCTGAAGATGTGAAGGAGGTACACCTGCCCAGAGCTTCATATTCCTGTTAAGTCTCTCCTTGCAGCATGTAAAACATGAGGACTATCCTTTGGTTCTTGCCAATTGTGCCGTCTCCACAACATTCCTTTCCTGCTTGAGTGAGTAGGACAGTGACAATGAAGACGTGGAAGTTGTATTACAAGGTAACTACTTTCAGGACTTTATATTTGTCAAAGGGATGTTTTCTAAGTACAGCTGCCTGGGTTAGGTGGGTTCTAAGAAGACACTGAGCTTTCTCTGAAGTCAGACACATGGAGTGGAACAGGGGATGGGGTGATTCCTGGTTTATCTGGGTGTTCTGTAGTGACCGGATAAGGACTGATACTTTATTTTTTTTTTTGTATTTAGGACAGGGTGTACAGAGTCTCACTGCCCAGGTCAGACTCATAGTGATCAACCTGTTTTAC